>PYHX02000495.1:4282484-4529419 GCA_004302925.2 Cochliomyia hominivorax | reverse complement strand
CTAAATAAGCGAAATCTGTAATCTCTTTTTGAAATTTTTATAAAAACTCAATTTTCTCGTAAACGGAGGCAGTTAGAGCCTAAATGAGCGAAATCTGTAATCACTTTTTGAAAATTTTAGAAAAACTCAATTTTCTCTTTAACGGAGGCAGCTAGAGCCTAAATAAGCGAAATCTGTAATCACTTTTTGAAATTTTTATAAAAACTCAATTTTCCTTAAACGGAGGTAGTTAGAGCCTAAATAAGCGAAATCTGTAATCACTTTTTGAAATTTTTGTAAGAACTCAATTTTCTCGTAAACGGAGGCAGTTAGAGCCTAAATAAGCGAAATCTGTAATCACTTTTTGAAAATTTTATAAAAACTCAATTTTCTCTTAAACGGAGGCCGCTAGAGCCTAAATAAGCGAAATCTGTAATCGCTTTTTGAAATTTTTATAAAAACTCAATTTTCTCTTAAACGGAGGCCGCTAGAGCCTAAATAAGCGAAATCTGTTATTACTTTTTGAAATTTTTATAAAAACTCAAATTTCTCTTTAACGGAGGCAGTTAGAGCCTAAATGAGCGAAATCTGTAATCACTTTTTGAAAATTTTAGAAAAACTCAATTTTCTCTTTAACGGAGGCAGCTAGAGCCTAAATAAGCGAAATCCGTAATCACTTTTTGAAATTTTTATAAAAACTCAAATTTCTCATAAACGGAGGCCGCTGGAGCTTAAATAAGCGAAATCTGCAATCACTTTTTGAAATTTTTATAAAAACTCAATTTTCCTTAAACGGAGGCCGCTAGAGCCTAAATAAGCGAAATCTGTAATCATTTTTTGAAATTTTTGTAAGAACTCAATTTTCTCGTAAACGGAGGCAGTTAGAGCCTAAATAAGCGAAATCTGTAATCACTTTTTGAAAATTTTATAAAAACTCAATTTTCTCTTAAACGGAGGCAGCTAGAGCCTAAATAAGCGAAATCTGTAATCACTTTTTGAAATTTTTTTAAGAACTCAATTTTCTCGTAAACGGAGGCAGTTAGAGCCTAAATGAGCGAAATCTGTAATCACTTTTTGAAATTTTTATAAAAACTCAATTTTCCTTAAACGGAGGTAGTTAGAGCCTAAATAAGCGAAATCTGTAATCACTTTTTGAAATTTTTGTAAGAACTCAATTTTCTCGTAAACGGAGGCAGTTAGAGCCTAAATAAGCGAAATCTGTAATCACTTTTTGAAAATTTTATAAAAACTCAATTTTCTCTTAAACGGAGGCCGCTAGAGCCTAAATAAGCGAAATCCGTAATCACTTTTTGAAATTTTTATAAAAACTCAAATTTCTCATAAACGGAGGCCGCTGGAGCTTAAATAAGCGAAATCTGCAATCACTTTTTGAAATTTTTATAAAAACTCAATTTTCCTTAAACGGAGGTAGTTAGAGCCTAAATAAGCGAAATCTGTAATCACTTTTTGAAATTTTTGTAAGAACTCAATTTTCTCGTAAACGGAGGCAGTTAGAGCCTAAATAAGCGAAATCTGTAATCACTTTTTGAAAATTTTATAAAAACTCAATTTTCTCTTAAACGGAGGCCGCTAGAGCCTAAATAAGCGAAATCTGTAATCGCTTTTTGAAATTTTTATAAAAACTCAATTTTCTCTTAAACGGAGGCAGTTAGAGCCTAAATAAGCGAAATCTGTAATCATTTTTTGAAATTTTTATAAAAACTCAATTTTCTCGTAAACGGAGGCAGTTAGAGCCTAAATAAGCGAAATCTGTTATTACTTTTTGAAATTTTTATAAAAACTCAATTTTCTCGTAAACGGAGGCAGTTAGAGCCTAAATGAGCGAGGTCTGTAATGACTTCTTGAAATTTTTATAAAAATTCAATTTTCTTGTAAACGGGGGCAGTTAGAGCCAAAATAAGCGAAATCTGTAATCACTTTTTGAAATTTTTATAAAAACTCAATTTTCTCTTAAACGGAGACCGCTAGAGCCTAAATAAGCGAAATCTGTAATCATTTTTTGAAATTTTTATAAAAACTCAATTTTGTCATAAACGGAGGCCGCTAGAGCCTAAATGAGCGAAATCTGTAATCACTTTTTGAAAAATTATAAAAACTCAATTTTCTCTTAAACGGAGGCAGTTAGAGCCTAAATAAGCGAAATATGTAATCGCTTTTTGAAATTTTTATAAAAACTCAATTTTCTCTTAAACGGAGGCAGTTAGAGCCTAAATAAGCGAAATCCGTAATCACTTCTTGAAAAATTATAAAAACTCAATTTTCTCTTAAACGGAGGCAGTTAGAGCCTAAATAAGCGAAATCCGTAATCACTTCTTGAAAAAATTATAAAAACTCAATTTTCTCGTAAACGGAGGCCGCCAGAGCCTAAATAAGCGAAATCTGTAATCAATTTTTGAATTTTTTTACAAAACAATAGTTTTCTCGTTGAAAAATCGTTTTTTAAAAAGTACATTTTCTAAAACTAGAAGATTAAAAGCCTAATTGACGTTCTCGATATTTCCACAATTAGTTTATGCTGCGAAGTTTGGTATTCAAATATCGGAAATTTATCTAAAATTTGAAATATTCTTCTTTTGTTTTTATTTAACGCTAAAATAAAACTTAATGTCTTAAAAATAAACTTAAAGTTAATGGAATAAATAAAAAAATTTCTTCTTTAAGGTATATTTTCCTTCTTTATGTTTGTTGATGTTGTTGTTGCTTTCGATGTTTTCAATGAGATACAAAATTGGAATTTAATCACAGAATTTGTTTTGTTTTTTTTTTTGTTTCTTTTTGATTTCAAAATACAGCAGCTGTACAGTTTCATTTTCAATTAAATTTTAATTAATAATCAAATATGAATTAATAACCAAAAATTAAAATTTGATAACCGAAATTGAATGTACGATTGGCAGCCATTAAAATTTCACAATAAGTATCACCGATACCACCACCATTGACGAAGTATGTTTCAGCATCGGAAGTAGATAAATCGGTAACGATTTCAATACGACTAATGATTTGACCATCATGACCTTCAGCTGGATACCAAATGGATACTTCAATATCGGTAAGAAGATTGTAGGCATCTTGTTCAATATATGTCACAAGCAAACGATCACCTGAAATTAAAAGATTTAGATGATAAATATTAATCGATTGTTGATTGAATTAATTAAGTATTACGTTATCGTTTCATGGTTAATGACCAAATATAATTTTCGCATGAAATTTGATATACAAGTGAATTAAAAAAAATGATATATATCTAATCCAAATTGAGAACGTCATCAAAATTTCCATTTCGATAAAATTTTGCATAAAGATAGATTTTTTTGAAACTGGAAACTTTAAATATTATTTTATTTTTCGTAAAAGAAATCCGTTATCGTAATTCCCAAAAATTCTTTAAACAAGTCCAAGAATAGTATATCTCATTTAAAAGTCGAATGTTATTTAACAGTACCGGAAGAACTTGTCCTTTGAAAGAAAATATGGTTCAGGAGGAAAGAGGAAAAGAATAAATAGAAAAGATTTTTCAAAGAGCTCCCAACATAACCGGTAGCAAAACAGTTTTGTTAGCTTTGTGCTCGGACTATTTGGTGCGAAAAGCTAATGCAGATTTAAAAATATACAAGGTTTAGAAAGTTCTTTACAGGAACGCTGCTAAGGAAAGATGAAAAAGAGTTAAAGCTCTATAAATGCCGAAAATGACTCAAAGAATGTTTACAAAAAAGTGGAGAGATATTGGGCTCTTTTTAAACAAAATGAAGAGCACAAAAATAGTGTCCAAAAGTGTAATAGATTTTAAACGGAGATGGACTTCCTGATCGAGCCAATTGACATGAAATCAAAATCTGAGTTAATTTAGCTATATCCGACTGTTTGTCCGTCTGTCTGTTTTTAGCACGATCACATCCGCGATAATTGACAGGGCTTAATGAAATTTGGTCTGTTATTTTTATTTATAGTCCTGAGAACATTCCTATTTAAAACCAGCCAAATTTTTTCAGTACATTAAAAGATATAGAGGGATATTTTAGGCTTCCTCTAAGTTCAAGCAAAAAATTTTTTAAAACATTTAAAAAAAGACATATATATCGTCTACTTCTGTGAGTATATATGTGTGAGTGTGTATGTATTTACTTCAAACACATTTGTAGTGAAGGACATTTAAAATTCGGCACAGTCGAATGTTACATTCTTACTTGTCTTCAATAGTATATTCTATTAATAGCGATATTTTGTAAAGGCTATTTAGCGCTTAATTGCTATTTATTAATGAAAATTACTGTTATTAAGTGATGACAATACTATTTAAGTATCATTTTATAAGTCCATAGTCCAAAAACTTTTAAAAACGTTTTCTCTTTAACACTATTCTCAACATTAAAACACTTTATAGAACTGATTAATAACTTTAAGAAATTTCGATTTAGCTTTTGTAATAATTATTTTTCATAAATTTTATTATTTTTAAAATAAAAATTATTTAATTTAATATTTTATATTTTTATTAAAAACAATATTTAATATTTTATTAATTTTTCCATAACATAACCACACTTTTCAAAGAACAAAAACTATAAATATTTCTTTGTTAATTCCATTTAAAGCCATTTTATCAAATTAGTGTTACTTATTTCTGGAATTATTATAAATCACTTAAACTTGTTATAGGAATTTTAAGAACTCTTTCGTAAAACAACAATATCGATAATGTTTTATTGTTATTAGTTATTATTAGAACGATAACAAAGGTACTACTTGTTATGTCAAATTCATGTTAAAAATAAATTATTGTTAGACTCAAGGATTTATTTACACACAATCAAGTATTTTTACATTTTTTTTTTTTTCAATTTTTTGTCGTATTTTCACACATTTCACATATTTTCTTTTTTGGTCTTTTTATTTTTTCAAGTACTTTAACAAAAGATAATAACAACAATTTGTAAAATATTATTAAATTTATAGTTTTATATTTGTTTATGTTTTTTCCCCCGAAATGGTGTCAGTTAATTAAATGAATTTTTTTCCGTTAATTTTTTTTTTCAAAATCAGCTGAGAAAACTTACCATCGATACGTTCACCGATTGTAAAGATAATATTTCCCTTAGCATGTACGGCTCTATCGAATGGCCTATATGTAGCATTGGGATGTAAGACCGTATAACGCGTTTCATCGGTAACCGTTTTAATTTCGGTTTTTTTGATATCATACGAAAATACTAAATGTGCTACAAAAGCCAACAACACAATACCAACTAATTGCTTTTGGAAACCCATTTTCTAAGGAACTGATTTCTTATTCTTATATCGCGGGAGCGTTTTCCTTATTAATGTTTTCTCTTGTATGAACGCAAAACAATTGAACTGTTTGTTTATAATTATTAACATTTTTATATTTTGTTATCGCAAAAACAGTATTTTCGTGAAATTCACAAAAAAGAGCTTTATTTTATTTACTACATAAAAACAAAAACAAAAAATAATAATAAAAAAAATAATCATAAAATAATATCAATATCTATGACATAAAAAATGATGAAGAAGGTATATTAACTTTGTCGTTTGGTGTGTAACGCTAAAAAGGAATTTTATTTCAGACCCCATAATTTGTATTTATTCCACCTGTTTGTTGTTGGCACGCTCACAGTCACAAGAATTGAAAAATTGTTTAGTCTTAAGATGTTTCCTATTTAAAGCCAGCAAAATCTTTTAATATACTAATTAATAAATATAAACCGATATCTGATGCAACCCCTAAGTACAATGTATTGATAAATTAGAATACAATTTTGTCATAATAATAAGTCGGTTCAGTAGAAAAACAGCTATAGCTAAAATAATACTTTTGGGTCATTTCTATATTTAAGAAAAACATATATATTGTATACTTCTGCGATTGTTTGTATGAGTGTATATGTACTAAGCACAACGTATTTACTTCAAACGTATTTGTGGTGAAGAGTATTGAAGATTCGTTATAGATGAATATAACATTTTTACATTGCTTTCTAAAGACGATATTTTATTGCTTTCCTATCATTGATATAGACGATAATGGGAGTAGATCCATTCTTATTTATTAATTTATTCTTTCAATTTAATATTTCTTAGGAATTTTTTTTTAATCAGTGAAAGTTTCTTTTAATCACTTGAATTCTAAAAATAGCCCCCCTATAAATTCAATTCATTAATCGCAAAATGTGCTTATATTACTCGACATTTTTCAAAAATATAGCACTTAAGTGCCCTTAATTAATATAGATTTTATTTCAATACTTCATTGTGATTTTTAATAACAACTATCTTAATCAGTTCCGTCCCTTTACGTCCAAATGTTTTGAGTTTTTCGTAATTTCTAAAAATATTCTAGTAAATTGAATATTATTGGATATTTTGACGTGTTTCTGGGACGTAAGAATTTTTAAATTCTATTTTGGGAAAAAGGAAAGTTAATGATAAACAAAAAATTTCCCAGGGTTTTTTTTTAAACTAAATTGAAGAATCTTAAAGTCAAATCTAGACAATACATTCTATATATCTTAATCAAGGTGTGGAAATCCCATATCCTGCAAAGCTGACTACAAGTTGCAAGTTTGACAAGTAATAATTGTTTTTAAATGAAATACAAAGATAAATCTGTACCTTCCGAAAGTCTAGTCCAATTCCAAATTCACAGAATCATAACCAAGGTAAAGACGAGTTTAAGTTTTAAGTTGTGGCCTTGAGAACCAAATTTAAGCCGTTCCACGGAGTCCAAAAATTGGCGACCCCGGGTCATAAAATATTTAAAACGCAGTGAAGACCTTATTATTATTATTTAATGCGATATCCAAATTTTTTATTTTGACCGAACTTGTCAAAGTTTTTATGCTCTAGTGTCTATGCTATGCTTTAGACTTGAAAGTTATTGATTTATTAGCAAAAAATCGGTCTGGATATTGGAAAATATTTTTATTCATTAAAGATCAATTATCAATTAGATCTGCAGAACAATAACTAACATCTAGATTTTCAACCTAAAACCAACTGTTACAAATTTATATGTGAAATTTAATATCATTTTATCGCCAAACAATCGATTATAACAATTAATAATTCAAATTGTTATATTTTTAAAATTTTAACTCATTTGTTATTTAGAAAATTATCATTAAAATAGATTATTGAACTACTTAATACGATTGTTATGATTAGTTTTCCTTGAAATTATTTAAAACAAATAAAATGTATGCGGCTATGCGAATCTTCCAAAACCCTCCACCATCAACATGCGCTTAAGTAAATGGTTATTTTCATACACAAACACAACACATACCCTCCACAACGTATGTAATATACAAGTTAAAAAATTATAGTCGTCAATACCGACTACTAATACCCCACACCACCCTCTTTTCTAATATTGGTGTAAACGAAACGACCCTCTATAAATTGATTTTACTGATTTACTCTAAGTGTTGTAGTTCATATATATGACGATGCGTTTAAGATTGAAATTTTGTGGAGGCTATATGGGGCTAGATTATATGAATAATATTTCACATCGTTTTGCATATTATCTTATTTCACCATATATACAATACGTATACAAGTATATGTGAGATTTTTTACATTAAAAGTGAGATTTTGAAAGGATTGTAATAGACCTAGAAAAATGAACGACGCCTATATTTGCACACCTTTAAATTTAAATTTAAGACTTACTGTGCCAAATTTCATATATATCGCTCTGATATTAGATTTATGAACCTTAAAACCAATTCCTAGAAAATATATTTGTAATATGTCACATGTGTTACCGAATATGTCCATTTCAATAGGCTTCGTACCAAATTTTATAGCGATATTTCAAAAATTGCGACTTGTAGACTGTTCAGAACCTTTACATGGACAGACAGAGAGACGGACAGACATCGTTAAATAGACCCAGAAAGTGATTCTGTGTCGAACGGTATATTTAAAGGTGGGTGTAACACCATTTTTTGTGCATGTTTAAAACATCAGCAATAACACAGAAACACTAATTGACAGTTTCTTCTTCCTCAGATATCGGTCTATAACTTTTGATATTTTTAACCGATTTTGCTGATTTTAAATAGGAAGTACTCAGGCCAGATTTCATTGAGCTCTGTCAATTATTGTCGATGTGAGCGTGCCAAAAACAGAGAGACGGACAGACAGACAGATTTGAACCAAGAATATTTTACATTTTAACAATATGGAATCTGAAATGATTCCTTCTTAGCGTTACACACAGAATGACAAAGTTAATATACCCTCTTCACCACTAGTGGTGGTAAATTAAACAAAATAATGGTGATTTTATATGACTAAAAATAAGTATTATTTTTAGTCATTTTAAATAATTGTTATTTTGGTAACAAAATTAAAAGAAAATAGTAATTTAGAAAAATTAAAATGGGATTATGATTTAACTATAATTTTGATTAAAATGAATTAACAAAATTTATTATTTTTTCATATATAAAAACACAATTTTATAAATTTAATTAAAAAACTTTAATATTTTAATGATATTTTTTCTTATTGATTTATGATTATAATTTCCAATTTTTAAGCCATTTTGTTTGTAATCTTGTCATTTTAATTCTTTTGGAAATAACTGTCATTACTATTTTTTTTTAAATGCCTCCCATCACAATGTCATGATTTACGTCAAACGCTAAACGATACACAGTGTTCCCAAAAGACGTTTGAAAAAATATTGTAACTTTGTGAATTATTGAATATTTTTTAACATAGACGTTTTTGAACTGTTTTCCAATTAATTTGCAGGGGGACATGTTTATAATGGTCACCTCGTTTCAAAGTTAGTCACTTCGGATATGATGACTTTTTTTTAAATCGCCAAAATTTTATTTATGATTTGATTGAAGAAATATTTTACATAAAATAAAGTCTTTATAATTCTCTACAAAATTATGCTTACATGAGTGTGATAACTCTAATAGTTTAAAAAAGATTTTGAACCAATTTTGGACAGGTTTTTTAGTCTTTTGAACTTGGTGTGCTCAATTCGAATCCAAAAATTTTTCAAAAATATTGTCTGAATTTTGTACAAAATTCTAAAAAAAATTTGTGCAAAAACCATATATATTTTTATGAAATGGAAATTTTGAAAAAATGCGATTTTTATTTTTTGATTTTTTTAAAAAAGGCGGTTACATTTTTTTTACTTTAAAATCAACAAAAGGAAACCTCTTGAACTATACACTTTTTCTCAATTCGAAAAGAATTTGTAACATAAATTCAAATCCTAGGGCATTAGGGACACAATTTCCCCTATGGAACTAGAAGCTTATCCTCTTCCAAGTTTGAGTAAATTTTTCGAAGGGCGATGTAATATTTGTATCTGAGTATTTAGTATCGTGGGAAAGGTAATTACTTGAAAAATATATAATAAGTACATAATAAACTATTTGAATTAAATATCTTTAAGAAATTTGTCAAAAATTCTAAATTTTTTCTTTTCGGTGCACCATTTTAAAGAAATTTGGAATATTTGACATTAAATAAATTCTATTATAATGAAATTTGTCTATAATTAGATAAAGTTGTTCTTAATGGAGGAGCTTGAAAATATCCCGCTGTTTCTTTCCAAAATACCCAAAATTCCTACTCGGGGAGTAGATGTTTTAAAAATTCACTTATTTCACTAAATTGCTTACCCTGCTATTATAGGAGGTTTTACCCATTACAGTTTACTTAAGGTACTTGAGGACGATTTTTGCTTTTACATTTTTTCCTCTGCAAGAAAACTCAAGAAAATATTTGAAAATTACCGAAATTTCGATAGGGCTAGCGAGGAAATATTTTCGCTAATGTTATCGGAGTTGCTTTATATGCATTTACGTTAGAAATTCTTCCAAATCTGAGAAAAAATTTTATAGTCCAGAAGAAAATAGTTGATTTTAAAGTGAAAAATGTTACCAGCTTTTTGAAAAAAAAAACATTTTTTCCAAATATCTATTTCAAAATTATATATCTTTATATATTTAATCCACATAGGTATATGGTTCTAGCACAAAAATTATTAAGAATTTTGTACATAATTCAGACAATATTTGAAAAAAATTGTTTGGACTCGAATAGAGCCCATGTGCAAAAAGCTAAATCTAAATTTCACTTTGGTTTAAATATCTTTTAAACTGTATTTTTTGTTAAGATCTATAGGGGTTATTTGTATGTTAAATATTATTTCAATCAAGTCATAAATAGAATTTTGGAGATTCTTAAAAAAGTCGTCATGCCCGAGCTGACCAACTTTGAAGATCCACTTCCCGATCGCAGTACCCACTAGAATCATGACCCTCTGCATATCAGTTGAAAAACACCTCAAGAATGTACATGTGAAATTTCATTAGTAAATATTCAATAGTTCCAACATTACGATTTGTGACCACTGTGGCGATGTGAAAGAAGAAAAAATATACAATTAAAAATCTCACTTTCATTTGCAAAATAATTATTAATTGATAAAATCAAAAGAAATAACTTGTTTTGTTCTCTTTCTTTTGCATAGAAGACATAGAAAAATTAATTTTAATATCTTGAAGAAAAAAGTTGGGAAAATTAAGGCGCCACCGGAAATCAAAGTCACCATCGATAAGATGATATTAAAAATTTGCAAACAAATTTCATAAATAAATTAATTTATGTTCCAGAAAAGATTTCTTTAAAATTTAATTAAATTAAGTTTATTTTACGTTTTATTTATATTGGAACCGATTGATCTGGTTTTGGACTGATTGATAAAAAGACTTTATTAAATTTTTATAAACGTATTGTAGGGAAGTATATTTTACTTTTATTTACTTATAATAACTAACAACATTATTCGTTATTAAGAATTGTGTTGAATTTTTTCCAAAATTACGATAAGTCTCAAATGTTATCTGAAAAATACACGGAGAATAAAAAAATATATTTCTATTTAGAAACATAATTTCAGATTTTGTCACACAAAGTATAAGGGAATTAAAAAATCGGGGAAAATTTGCATTTTCACAATAATCTAAAATCATAATAAGGAGTGAGATTGAAAAATTCTTAACATATGTAAATGTCAATAAAAACGAAGCCACTAAATTTACCCTACAACATCATAGGCGATGGAGGTATTATGCGTTTGCGCAGATGTTTGTAACGGGTAAAAAATAGAATCAATTCCTAAATCGATTTAAGCATGTCCCTTCGTCCGGCTGCCTGTCCACGTAAAGCATTTTTAGCAAAGTTCAGGTCGCAGTTTTGAAGATATCTTAATGGAATTTTGCACTTACCATTATTTTGGCCCAAGGAGGATGCCTGTTGTCGGACTTCACCGACTATAACATTTTTACTTGTTTTATTTTATCGAAATTATTGTTACAATTTTACAAAAAAGTACTTTTTATAGTTTTAATCCCAAGTGACAAAATTTAAAACCATTTTCGGAGACTCTTCAATTAATGTTTTTATAGCGCTTTCTGACACTTTACTCGAACAGGTGGTCCATCTATTTAAAATCTACCACACTTTTGTATACCATTTTTGTGCTCTTCAGTTCTCTTTAAACAAGAGCCCAATATCTTTTCACTGGCCTTAGCTCTGGGCATTGTGGAAGATTTGCTTCTCTTGGTAGAAATACCACATTATTGCTTTTGGCCTAGAAATTTTCGGCAGCGTTTCTTTTAAGAACCTTTTGAACTTTTTCATATTGTATATATGTGTTTTTAAATCTGCATTAGCTTTAACATTTCGTACTTTCCTTACGGTTGCGTTGGGAGTTCTTTTGAAAATGCTTTCCATTTTAATATCCTCCACCACAACAAATGTGGATGAGCCGCCATCATTATCTAACACCCCATAATGTATTCTTGCATCAAATCAAAATCTGAGTCGATTTAGCTATGTCCGTCCGCCTGTCTGTCTCTCTGTCCAACTGCCTCTCTGTCCGTCTGCCTCTCTGTCCATCCGTCTATAATTAACAGAGCTCAATGAAATATGGCCTGAATATTTGTCATTGCCCTGAGAAGTTTCATATTTAAAACCAGCAAACTCGGTTCACTATATTAAATGATATAGACCGATATCTGGGACAACGTCTAAGTTCAAGAAAGAAAATTCCGTAAAATTTTCAATTATAAATCGACAACATCAGAATGAAACTTTACTATAATATTAAGCTATATGTACTTCATTGCAATTCCAAAAATTATCAGTAGAAAATGACTCATTATGTATTTTGTGTCATATATAATTAAAACTTTTATATGTTGTATACGTCTATGAGTGTATGTGTGAATATGTATGTACGAAACATAACGTATTTACTTCATCGAATTTGTGGTGGAAGATACTTACTTGTTCTTACTTGTTTTTTGCTAACAGTTTTGATCACTTGGAAAATTTAGGATCAACTTAGAACACTCTAGAAGTATTTTTCACCGAACGCCCTAACAAAGGATAACGATTTTAATGAAAAAAGTCGCCTTTTTAAACACGATTTATACTTTAGATATTTTTGTTATTTGGAAATCTTTTTCAATTCCTGATTCATGAAGGATTATAGTTTATAATAAGTTTAAAATAATGCTAAATTTTATTTAGATACCTCCAAAGATCAACAAGTTTCGTAATATCTCGAAAAAAATTCTTATGGTGTTGTTGTATATTGTTTCTCATTAATGGATTTTCAAAATGTCTAATTCTAGTGGCGTGTTATTTGCTGCAGTGTAAAGTAGTTATAACGTGATAATATTTTTAACGTGTCTTAAATTTTTTGATAAAATTCTATTTAAAATTAAGACCATTTTTCTTATCATTATTCCAGCACAAACGAACATATTTAATATTTTGTTTATTTGTTCAATACTTTTTTTCATCATCATCATTATAATCATAAATTAATAAGGAGGAATTGACATATATATTTTTGATTTAACAGTTTTAAACTGTAATAAATTAAGGTATATAAAAATATTAATTATTATTTACAATAAATAAATTTTAATTGATTTTTAAGTAAAAAAAGAAAAGAAATTTTTGGAAAAAAGTTAAAATATCACGATAACGATTTAAACTTTTTACGCAGTTAAATTTTCTGTTCTGTTCTGTTCTGTTCTGTTTGGGACTTATAGACAACTAAACTATTAAATCTATTTTGCTTTAAAAAATTCCGATATATTGATTATGGAATTAGGAAATTTGGTCCCAATCCCTTTCTCATGGATCTGTTTTACTGGACAGAATATAGAACGGATTGTGTTAGGGGGAGAGATAGCTCCAAGCAAATTTGGTCCCAATCACTTTCTCAAGAAACAGATTTAGTGAACAAAATGAAGGATGGATAGGATCACGGAGAGAGGTAGCTATCATACAAAGAATTGAGAGTATTAAGAAGAAACAGTTTTTCTCTCGAAATGTTTCATTCACTTTCTTAAAGAATTCTTGTGGTGAAAAAATATAGGACAGATGGTATTTTTGCAGCTTCAATTACGTTAGAAAATTAATGATAAATGTGGCCATACAAAGAGAAAGGGAGAGCCCACCCTATATATACCAGTTATTAATAATTCAATCTCATATTTCAATCTCATCAGAATTAAAAAATTCCTTAAGAACTATTTCATCTAGAAAAGTGCAGGTTGCATGGAATCTGGATTTTTGAACAGCAAAGCAATCCGGAAGTAGAATTTTTGTGAAGCAAAGCTCACCGGGTAAAATCTAGTTTAATTATAAAACAAGTAAGAATGCTATATTCGGCTATAAATTTTTTCTACTGAATTGATTTTGATATTTTTTTCGAACGGTATGAAGTGAATATAACTTAACATTATGGCTTAATTTCATTTATTGAAAACTTTACGAAAGTTTTTCGCTTCAGTTTTGAGGTTCATATATTTTGGAGAATATAAAAAATTTTGAAAACTGCTGTTTTTAATAGTCAAGAAAAAAAGTACCATTTAAAATTTTTTCTTTTAAAATTTTTATTAATATTTTCTTTTTTTTTAATTTTCAGTTTCAGACTTTTTATAGTTTTTTAGCATTTATAAATGTTTTTTTTTATTATTTTCAATAATCATTGTTGATTTATTTTTATTGTAAAAGCTTTACATAAAAAATAATTATTCAAAAAAGAGAATTGCTTTATTAAGTCGAAAATTATTAATAATTATAGTAAATAGTAGTATTTGTTAAATAAAAAATAAAAAATAATTTAAATTTTTGCATGATTTATCACAAAATTTTGAAATTGATAAAACTAATATCAAGAATTTTTAGCAAAAATGGAAGTTTTATATAATAATAACAAAAGATTTTGTATAAAATTTCTTTAAAATTATAGAATTTATGTATTTTATATTTCTATATTTCTTAAAAAGAAGTTGGCAATGTTGTCGAATAAATTCATATAAAATATTATTGAAAAAATAAGTATTAAATTGAAATTATAAAAATTGTAATTTGTTAACTATAAATTATAATTTTATTTATTAATTAATTATAAAAACATATAATTTTGATTTTGTTTACAAAATTTTTAAATAAATTTTGTTGTTATTTTTTAATAATTTACAACAGTCTATAACTTTTTTAAAAAACTATAGACTCTTGTTTGTTTTGTTGTAAAACTTGAAACCCACATTTATTTCTTCACTTGCACCTACAAACATTTAAGTAGCGTCCACTCATTTCCTTTTTTTATACCTCCTCTAGCTTACAATTATAGTTATAAATTTCCTAATAAATATAAATATTTTTTTATATATCAATATTGCTTATAAGTTCTTTCGTGTATGCGTTAGGTCTCCTTAATGTTGCATTTTATCATTCACTCACTCATATACATTCGTTCATTATGTTAATGTTTTCATTTTTCACAATTTTGCTTTAAAAAATCTCTAACAAATTATTTGTAGATTGTCTAATATTTGGGTTTAATGGGTTTAAAATACCACTGTTGATAGCCATCATTAGCGTCACAATGTGCCAGAAATAGCTGTTGGGTGGTTGGGTGTAAAGCCATGCATTTCTTATGGGCTCGATGTAATAAATGTTTTGTTTGTTCGTTGTAACTCCAAGGACCATCTACGGTACCCAAACGACAGACAGCTAATTTAATACCTTGACGATCGGCTTCCACACATCTTTCTCCAACACCCAATTGTCCAGCTGCATTAAGTCTTATTAATTGATTATTGCCTCCACCATGACAATGAGATAAGCCCATTATTGCTGGTGGTTGATTACCCATTGAATCAAGACAATTCTCTGAGGCCACAGAACGTAATTCACCCCAATGTAAATTGGCTGGTAAAGCTGGGAATTTGTCATAAACATCATAGGCAATATTATCCATATACCATTGGAATGATTTACAATTTAAACGTTTCTTCAATGCCAACTGTTCACTTATATCTCCCATATCTAAATATCTGGCCAATGGTTCTCTGGTATAGAAATATTCTTTATGGGTATCATCAAACCAAGTTTCAATAACACGTTTATAATTAATGGTAATCAAGGGACCCTTCTTTTTCTGAGCCAGTTTCCCGAAATTGTAAGGCATGAAACCACGATATACATGGCCCACATGTGAACAAGGCACCCATTCGATGCTGCCTCCACATTGCCAGATTTTAAAACTTAATTCGAAATTTTCACCTCCCCATACCAGAAGACCAGGATCATATGCACCCAATTCCAAAAAGTACTCACGGTTAATTGCAAATAGACCACCGGCATGTGTAGGACTGCGATAGGGTTCGGAATTATGTTGTCTACGACGTTGTTCACGTTTGGGTACTTCATTCTCCTTGTACAACATACCCCATTCGAAAATACCCCGGAAATGATTTTCACTGCCATACACTGAACGATATTCGAAGGTTTTATAATCAATGCCATCAATAATGGGCACTGTCATTACAGTGCGATCACGATATATGGGAGCCAAAAGTGGTGGCAACCAATTAATATTAACTTCACAATGAGCATCTAAGAAGACAATAACTTCGCCTGAAATGAAAATGAAAATTTGGTTTATTTTGCTAAAATTAAACTATCGAACATTAAAAGAAACAAAAATATTTACTGTAATTCCATTTATCTTTAAGAATCTACGTTGTTTTAAAAATTTGTGCAAATGAATACATAATTCTAGATTTTAATTTTACCAAAGTTCAAACTATATTTCTGATGAAAATACTAGAATTATTAATGACGACTTAAACTTACCTGTAGCTACGGAAGCACCTCTAGATCTTGTACGTATCAAACCTTCTCTCTCCTTGTTGCGCACTAATTTCACTAAACCATTAAATTGTTCTATATACTCTTCTAATTTTTCTTTGAGATTCTTTTTATCAGAATAATCATCCACTAAGATAATTTCGTGTAAAATATGTTTAGGCGAACGATCTATTACCGAATGGACGGTACGCATAAGAACAGAAAAGCCCTCGTTATGAAAAACAATAATAACACTAGTCTTGGGCAAATCGTAGGGATAATTCCAATGTTTACACTCTTCCAAACGAGTATCACGCACACTACGATGCATAGAAATCTCATCGGAACATGCTATATTCATACCATATTCCATTTCAGATTCGTCGGCTTCATTTTTCTTGTGGGCAGCCAAGTGATGAGCCTCACCATTTTCACCCGGTCCCTCACGTTCTTCTAAATGTTTTGGTTCAAAATTACCCAAACCTGTTGTTGACAAATAAATACGTAAACAAAATGTGCATAAATTAAAAATTCATTGTTTTAAAGTAAATACAATTGTTTCATATTTCACTAACCTTCTACCAATACAGGCACCTCTTTAGGTCTATTCTCTAAACGTTGATAACTACGACGGCCGGAACCGAATTTAGCTTGATAGGCTTCTTGAACACGCTTATGGCTATCACTCCAAGTAGTGAGTAAATACAATAAAGGCAAGATTACCAAACACACCAGGGCCAAACGGCACATGCGTCCGCTGCGTATATTGCTGATACGCATTTTTACAACGCACTTGCTCACTTTAACGCAATTATTGGCAAAATATACAATTTCAACACTATAATGTCACAACAATTCTATGGGAGATTTGTTCACGACAAAGAAAGTGCCACTTACTTTCATACAGAATCTTGTCGACGTGTCTTTGTGCCAACAGCCTGCTTGCCTGCCTGCCTGTCTGTAAACAAACAACGATATAATAAAGTTAGACGTCTTTAAAAGCAGAAGCAGTAACAAGAAAAGTAAAACAACATACAATTTTTTTTTCTAAGCTTATTGGTCGCTCTCAATATCTTTTACTTAAACTTCACACAAAGAAAAATATTTGATACAATGTACATGATAACTAAGACGACAATACAGTATAAAAACAACAATATTTATTTTAAATACCAATTTTCAAGCTGGCTTTTTAAGTTGTAATAAAAATCCAAAAAACAACAACAACACCAAAGAACTGTATAAAAGAATGAATGAATGAACAACAAAAAATGCCGCAAAAAATAAGCTCCAATACCGGAGTCAAATCATTTGAGAAGTGCCGACGGTTGTTACAAACACTTGTACGACGGCTTAAAAGTTTGTTATACCCTCCACCACCTCAACTTGTAAAGAGGGTATATTAAATTCGTCATTCCGTGTGTAACAATGAGATGAAGTCACCTCAAACCCCATTTTATTTTCTTGCATCTTGGATACTCTCACATATTTAAGAAAAACGTTTATATAATATATGTTTGTAAGTGTATGTGCGAGTGTGTATGTATGAAACATAACGTATTAAAGATTCGACATAGCTGAATATATAATTTTTACTTGTTTCAATTAAACTCCAGCAATGTTTGTATTCAAGCCTCTGCCCAACAATTGTTGCAGAGTGAATTTGTGAAATTTCTAAATGCAGTACAGCAACTGTAACTCTGGTCTTTTCAAACCAACGTGAAAAAACCAAACTCACCAACCTTTTATTAATCTTTATCAGCCGCTGGGTACGACGTGTATATAAAATATATGTAAGAAAAAAACTAACTCCAGAACGTAATATTCGTATACATCATGATATTTATAGCGAAAAAACAATTTTTATAAACAATTTAAGCGATTTGGAGACCGGTCTTATTTAGGCTCCGTAAAAATCAACATATAAAAAGTATTGGTTGTTATTAAATTCTTAACGGCGTTGAAGCAGCACCAATTCAAAACTTACCATAATAAACTTAATTTTTAGGTTGGCAATTATATTATGTGACGATATTTTGAACTGGCAACACTCTGGTTAATATTTTGTTTACAATAAGAACATCAAAGACAATTTTTAAGGGTTGTTTACGTTTTGTTTTAAAATTGTGTTTTTCTATTGTTTAGAGTTTTGGAATTTGAATGGATTTTCTTGTGGCACGGGTTCCAAAAACAATTTTATACATCTGCATACTGTATTAATAGTGTACAGCTGTTAATTTTGTTATTCAAAAACATTAGCTGCACGCCACAGCTAACAATTTATTATTTTTAGTTTAGCATCCGCTTGTATTATCATGGACAATCAGTCAAAACATTCGAAGCGTGCCTTACCAAATACCCCACGCGTTAGTGATAAAATTATGGAATATTATCAAAAGTTTGGTCATGATCGTGATTTAGAAAAATTTATGCGTCTTTATTCACCGGCCAGCAGTCAAGATAGTGAAAAGAGTCAGAGCAATAAATGCGATACAAACACAATTGACTCCAAACGAACAAAAAGTCGAGAAACAATTTCCTCAACTAGCAGTTGTGAAGCGTTAGCTATGATGCCATCCGGACCATTAAATGTTTGTGGTGCTGTAAATAGTAAAAGTTTACCAAATATTGATGTTCAGGGTAAGACAAATTCAGGAGATGAATGTAGTGTTATAGTCGATATAAATATTGAAACTGATGCCCCAAAAGAAAAGGTAAACAAACGCAACTTATAATTATTAAAAAATTAATTTTAATTTTCAATAATTTAGAAAAAAATTATTAAAAATTAAAAATTTTAAAGAAAATTTTGATTTTTAATGAAATTTTCAATGTTTCATAAAGTTTTATTTTTATTAAAATTTCAAGTTTTAATAAAAATTTGTTTAATGATTTCTAAGCAAACATGATATTTGTTTACATTCTTTCAGACTCTTACTATGTCGAATGAAAACCTGGAAACACCGAAAAAAGTATACAAAAATATAACAACACAAACTCCCGAATCTGTAGCAAAATCACATAGACGTTTGGAGTGGGATTCACTAGGTGATGTGGGTTATAAAAAGTCAATGTCTACCAGTAATATAAGTACTATAGAAAGATCTTTGCTTAAAGAGTTTTTCAAAGAAAATAGTGTTGTATCTGAACCTGGAACTTCTGGAACACAATATGAAAAAAAACAGCATCATAAGATCGAACAACATAAAATTGTAAAAACTGTGAAACCAACTGAAATTGAATATTCTACACCGCCTTTAGCATGTAGTACGTTAGTTGAGCAGGCAATAACAAAACGAGGAGCTAAACCCAAAATGATAACAAAATCAACATCATCCACTTCCTTGCACCAAAAATTTGAAAAATTTGCCCAAACCTCTTTAATAAAGCCACCAACGGTTCATTCACAAGAAGTACAATGTTGTATTTCCTCTTCCAATTCCATAATAGAGGGTACAGCGACTCCCTCTAGCTTTGAATATTATTCATCTAGGTCATCTTCAAAATCATCCGATTTATTAAAAGAAAAACAACAAGAACAACAAATAAAAGTATTTGAACATCCCTTCATTGCCAGTATAACAGACCTACTTATGAAAAGTAAAGCTTTAGGTGAGAAAAATCATCAAAAACGTCATCAATTAAATAATGTACGTGAATTACAAAAAAAATTTCAAGCTGCCCTAGATGAGAACAAAGAAAATCAAACGTATTCTACAATAGATTCAACAACAGCCAACACATTCTCTCTAAGCAAACAAGCACCAGAACTGGACTTGGGCATACAATTGATTTGTTCCCTTATTGATGCCAAAAGTGTTAATAGAAAACAAAAGAAACAATTAATACGTGACATTGTGAAGCGCTTAACTCGTTTAGAGGCTACAGAAGAATCCAGCAACTCCACTTTAGGTACAATAAATAGTAGTTCCAGCAATGGTCATCATCATCCTTCTCATTTATATGATTCAGTACATTCTAATGGAAATATCAATCAAAAAAAGGAGAATGTGGCTAAATTGAAAGTTGCCACTGAATTGGGAGTAACACCTATAACAATGGAACAAAAAAGCAAAGGGGAGTTGCCCGAAAAAGGAAATAATGGAAATGACAACAATATTTTAGGTAAGTGGAATATGAAAACTTAAGTATTTTTATTTTTTAATAAAAATTTTATTTTTCCAAAATTTTAGCACCTAAAAGCAACACTATTGTAAAACTATTAGAAATCTCTGAGACACCACCTCAATATGAAGTGCCAAAAGATAGAGGTCATTGCAAACAATTTCAAAGTAAAACAAAAAAATTATATGAAAATACTCTTAAAGAAAATAATACAAAGGTGTCAAGTACAATACCTAAAGCTTTAATTAGCAAAGAAACTCAAAGCGATTTAATTATGACGAGGGGAAACAAAGACAAGCACCAAAAAGTTTCCTCCGATCGTAAACAAATGCCAGGTGCTATACATACAAAAGACATTAAGATGCTAGAGGAAAATAAAATAAATCGTTCAACACAAACTTCTAGAACTGCAACTTCAAATTCCTCAGCTTCTGCCACCACTACACCAGATTTAACCACACAAAAATATATACCACCTGAAGGAAAAGAATTAAATAATTCCAACACTGATGCAGAACAACCTACAATGCGTGAATGGTTGAATCCTTTAACACAATCCGAAATTGAATATGAGGAGAAAAAACGTAAGGAAATGAAGAAGAAAGTGGAGGCACAACGAGAAAAACAATTGAAGAAATCAAAACATGATTGTGGTCGCGTTCAGCAACTAAATTGGATAGAAAATGAAATAAAAAGACTTGAATGTTTAAAACATCTTTTGCTAAAAGATGAAACAGCCAAAACTGACTCAAGTCTAGAATGTTCTGATGCAAACAACAAAAGGTTAACTAAAGACTCTATACAAACAGATAAATTATATGACACTGTTTATTCGGATAAGTCTTCAGTTCTGAGTGAAAGTGCCGAACGTTTGGTTAAAGAAATTGAAATAATTTTAGAAGAATCACATGAAGATATTATAAACGTTCAGGATAATCTAAAACGCACCAAGGATCGAAAAAAAGAAATACAAATATTATATGAAAAGCCAACAGATGCAGAAAATAAAAATATTAAAGCGAAATTTCGCTCTCTAAAGGAGAGTATAAATATCAGTGAAGAACAATTAATAAATGAATCTGGATCAGAAATTAGCAATAAACCAAGAACACAAAGAGAAAAAATTGATACACCAAGTACAGAAAAAAGTCTAGAATCAGAAAGTTTAAGGGATTTAGTGCAACAAAGGAAACGTGAATTTATGGAAGCATATAAGACCAAAAAACATCATCATTATGAAGCACTTAAACAGCAACAAAAGCAAAACTATAAATATCTTAATATACAAAACCAATTCAAAGAAAATAGAACAACAACAACGACTACAGAGTCTGAACATTATTCTGTGCCCCGGACATTATCAAGAAAATATATATTTAGTGACAAATCGTATGCCCATACGCAGCATCATTTTTCCGTAAAACCACAGCAAAAAGAAGATTATTGGAAAACCGGTAATAATGTGGCAATAAATCAACAAGGAAATAAAGCATATGAAATTACTAAAACTACTACTAACATGAACACAAACACTCCAACTACAACATCGTCCTCAATCTTTTGTATATCTTCTGAATTATCAACACCTATTAGTTCAACAAATTTAACTTCCACAAATAATACAGACAATAATCAATTATATGAGAATAAAACATCTAAAGCGGGAATTACAGTTGCTATACAAACTACCGATTCTATATTACGTTCTAAACCTATATATGGTTCAAAACAGGCATCATCATCGACTTTAATACATTCCACCGCAAATAATCCAGTCTGCATACAAGTTAAACCTAAAGGTATAGCTTATGTTATAGAATTTAATGATAATAAATCAACATCAAATACTGATATAAACTCAAATGATGTGTCACAAACAAAAATCAGTGATTCTACTTCCAATGAAGTCATAAATAATATTAAAACTTCATTATCCTCAAAACCACAACTGACCCTTCAAGAACATTTAGAAAGAAGTAAACCGAAATTTTTACAACAGTCCAAAGAACGTAAGGCTATACTAAATCAATTGCAAGCTATGCGTCAGGAACGCGATCGTCAATTAAGAGAAATTATCGAAAATACAAGTTTCAATTCATTGGACAGACGTTTAAACTATTTACCACCGCCACCCATACGTAAGTGTTAAACAAAAGAGAAAGCAAAATTTGATTTATATTGATTTCGTTCTCTCTTTTTTATATAGAAAAAGTTCGTATCCTTAATACAAAGGCTATGAAAGCTCTAACCAATAAACGTTTTAGCAGTTTACCAGAAGTTGTAGCCAAACAAGAACGTGAAATTGAGGAGAAAAAACGTCGAAGTAATCGTATACTTAGAGATGTTTTTAATCGGGTAAGTGAAACAAACATTAAATACAACTAAATTATATTTTTTTAATAACCAAATTGAATTTTTTTAGCGTCTTCAAAAGCGTGTACGTAGTGGCAAATTATCATTAAATCACAGCAAAACAGTGATTTAAATATTACATTATATACATATTTTATATAAAAAGTATATTTTTAGATATTTACATTATTTTCGAATTTTATTTTTTATAGAAACATTAGAAATTTGTTTAAATCCCAATTGTTATGAAAAATACTAAAATTAAAATATAATTTACTTAAATAAATCAATTTTACTAAAAGAAATAATGGATTTTTAAATTAATTGCAAAAAAGTAAAACCACCAGAAATTACTTCTTGAATGTATTTATTAATGTTGCTAAATTAATGTAGATAATTTAAGACAAAAAGCAAGTAACTGCAATTATGATAATGTATTTAATAGTAATGATGATGATGTACATATTTCTTGTCTAATGTCAAATATATTTAGGTTACATAATTTGGTTCCATAATTTGGTTGAGCCTTGTATTAAGCCTTAACTTTTTGCACAAAATAGATCGAGCACTGAACTAATCAGATGTGTTGGGAGCTATTTTGAAAATGCTTTCTATTTTTTACTTTAGAAACATCATGTGGACCATTCCTTCTAACTTAACCAGGTTTTCTATCAACGCACAATTTCTCTCGATACAGTTAAAAAAATGGAAATAGTTTGACGGCAGACATCTGAATGTTTGGAAAATTTTTTGTATGTCTTTGTATATGTTTGGTTTTTATTTTGGCAACTCATTTTAATGCGATTAACAATATAATTATTTGTAACTTGATCAAAAAAATATATATCAAATAATACATGGGTTAATAGTTTTAATGAAAAACGTGTGTTAAGAATTTTTTGAACTCACTCCTTATTATAATTTTTAACGTATTTGGACTCTTAGTAAAACTATTGGAATATTATTTATTTTATTTAAGTATTTTATTAATATTTCTTTTTATATTTTAATAATTTTATTATAATTGCTGATCAGATGGTAATATATAACGTATTATTTGTTAATTTTTTTTAAGAAAATTTCATATAATTCTTAAAAATATTTCGGAATAAACACATACATATATAGATTCTCTTTTTGTTTCTAATAACATTTGCAAAAATCAATTATTTAAATTAAACTAAAATTAATTATAAATATTTTTAGCAGAAGCATAATTTTTATAATATTTTATTTGACTATTTAACAATTTAATTCTTTTTCTAATTTTACGTTTCTGTGTAACTTTTTTCTTATTGTTGTAACAATGCTATACAATTCCTGGTGTTGGTGTCTTATTTTTTTTTTTTTTCATTTTTCATTTTCTTTATATTTAACAGGTTTGAGGAAGGAGAGTGTATTTATTTGAATGAAAAGAGTAAGTTTGAGGCAAACAATATATTTAGCATAGCATTTTGAAATATTTATAAAAGAAACAAATATTTAGTTATTCGTTGAAATGTAACTATTTAAGTAATACTACTAAAACTTACAAAACTAATAATTGATACTTTTGCAATTGCAACACATGTTTAATTATGGTATTACTAGCATTATATCAGATAAACAATTTTCAATAAATAGTTTATTTAGAAAAATGATTTATCCCAATATTTAGTGGAATGGAATGTCTAAAAAATGTTTTTGTTTTTAAAGTTTATTACAGAAATTTGCATACACACACACTCACAATTTATAATGAGATTATTTTAACATTGAAAAGTTTTCAATAAAATTCTCTGTATTATAACTAACAAGAATTTGTTAAAGTGTCGTTTAGGTAAGTGTAAGGATTTAGTAAATATCTAATAAGAGTTAGTAACTTTTTAGAAAATTAAATTAATGAGAGCCAGATTTGAAATTTGAAACACATCCTAAAGGATTTTTATTCTAATAATCCTATACGTTTTATAGCTCAACTTAATTACAACATAATTTTTTACGTTTTATACGTTTTTTTTTCAGTGTCTATTGTAATTGCAATGATAAGTGTTATTGTGTTACATATATAATTTGAAGCTTTAATTTATTTAAATTTAATTTTGCAATAAATAACATTTTCTTTTTTTCTGTTTTCATATTTTGTTTGTAATTTGTTGTTTTAATAAAATATATTGATTAATTATATTCTTCCTAAGAGCTTTGGAATAATAATTTGTTTTGTCTTTTAACTTACAGTAATAATAATAAGCATTATTATGTGTTGATACTTTTATTCGTTTAAATTCAGAAAACAACATTGAGCTCAACAATGGACATGTTCAAACTATTACGAAGTAGTTAGTGTTTGGCCATCATATCCATACCGCCTTCTTCTTCCATTTTGGAAAGGAATTTTATAGCACGATGTTGAGGTTCTGTTTGACGTGCCATATCAATAAGAGCCAATAATTTCTTAATACCAATGAATACACTAAAAACATTATAAAAGTTATAAAATTTTATTTTTTCATTCTTTCGTAAACGCAAACTAAGAGACTTACCGTTTTCCAGACATTTTCTTGCCAATAGCTTGTAGCTCTCCCTTGCTAAAGATATCAGCATCTTCTAATACAGCCAAAACATGTTCGGGATGAGAAAGATTAGGTACATGTATTACCGAAGTAAAGGCTGATAACATTTCCATTTCCTCTAATACTTCTCTGCAAATTAGAATCGTATTTAAATTCTATTATTCATTGAAAAAGAAATTGATATAATGTAATTTACCGCCTGCTAGAAGTAACCAAAATCAATAGTTTGCGTCCTTTAGGAGGTTGTTTCTTAAGAAGCACCAATAAAGCTTGTAAAGTTAAATTGGAATAACGTGGACCAATGGGACCATAATCTAACAAACGTTCAACATTATCCACAACAATACAACTTAACATTGAACGATATGCATCATCAAAAATCTATAAATTTTAAATATTTTTAAAAATCTAATTCAATTTCAAATAGTAAATGAAATTCATTTTCTACCTTACGAATATGTAAGCACTTGGCGGATTCAGTATAACCCACCATATCTTCCGGTGAACAAACTTTAACAAATGGAAAATCGGACATTTTAGCCAATTTAGCAGCTAAAGCCGATTTGCCTGAATTTGGCGAACCCTCAATTAACACGGAAACTAGACCGGAACTTTCAGTTGCTCGTGCTTGTTGCACATATAACATGCCGTCTTCTAAGATATTTGCTACAGGTTGACCCCAATTGATAATGCCACGTGATAGCATATTTTCTAAAATTTCCATTGCTGTACCAAAAGCAGGTTTGATATCATTTTCCAAGGCATGCAAGAAATCTGCACGAGTAACTTTTAATTTTTCCATGGCCTCAGGGTCAACAGTTACTTTAGCATCGGCTTTTATCAAACGATTCATGGCCGTAGATTGAGCAGCTCGTACTAAACCTTCCAATTCTGCACCACTAAAGTTTTTAGTCAAAGCAGCAATTTCTTTGCAATCTACATCTGAAGCAATTTTATTGAATTCACGCATACGTTTAGTATGAATATTCAAAATTTGTACACGTCCCTGTTCATTGGGTAAACTAATTTCCATTTGTACTTCCAAACGACCAGGACGCAATAAGGCGTCATCAATCATATCACGACGATTTGTCATACCGATAACTAAAATGTTATTTAACTGTTCCACACCATCAATTTTGGCTAACAATTGATTCACGACGGTATCATGAACACCACTATTACCAGCCACAGAACCACGTTGTTTGCAAATGGCATCGATTTCATCAAAGATGATAATGTGTAGACCACTATTGGGACCCAGCTATTAACACACAAAAAACAATAAGCACAAATTGTTTCTCGAAACCATTTAAAGCAATTCTAATTATAACTTACCCTCTTCTCTTCCTCCTCTGCTTCAGCAAACAAACGTCTAATATTAGCTTCTGATTCACCCACATATTTATCCAAAATTTGTGGACCATTTACAATTTTGGGTTCTCTAGCATTCAACATATTGCCAATTTGACGAGCCATCAATGTTTTACCAGTACCGGGTGGTCCATACAATAGAATACCCTTAACGTGCTTGCAACCCAATTGTTCAACCAACTCAGGTGGAAAGACACGAGAAGCAAATGCTCTTCTAAAAATAGCATTGAACTCCTTATCCAAACCACCAATACCCATTTTACCGAAATCCCAATCAGGATTTATAATCGATTGACGCACTATTTTCCCCTTAGATTTTCCTTGTAAATTCAAAGCTGAATTTTCAGCTTTTTCAAATTGCACTATAGTATTGCCAGTTATACGACCAAATCTTACATTTCTAGTGGCAGCCTCTTTGCCTTCACTAATTGCTTTTGGATCAACGGCTGCAAGAAAAAAAGAAACAATAATATTAACGTCTCTTTTAAATAATTAAATCTAGTTTTTACCTTCTAAAGTTTTAACAGCCAAACCCAAAAGTTTCTTATCCTGGAAACTAAATACTAAAGTTTGACCCACAGTTAAGGCCATTCCAGCAAATTGCATTAAGAATTCTTTAGCCATTAAATCAGAATCGTAGGGCTCTTGAGAAGTGCTGTAAATTAAACAAATTTATTTAATTAAAAATAATGTCTTAAGGTGTTCTAAATCAAGTTTGTAAGTTCTTCATAATTTTTTTACATCAAGTAAGAGTGAGATCGAAACATTCTTAACATACATATATATGATAATAAAATGGAAAACACAAAACTTACACTTTGAATTTTTTATTTGATTATAGTTTTAATCACTACTTACTTCAGAACTTTTTCGGAAATTTTTACTGGTTTTGGGTCTTAAACTTTTCTTTAACATTCCCTCGAGCATTAGCAACATAAAAATGTTCACTTGGAAGTTGCAATAGAATCTGTTAGAATAAACGTTTCGGCAGCCATTGTGCAGCAATAAAAGTTTTTTAGAAAACTTGATTTCAATATCCTGTTCCTTTCAGGAACTTTTTGAGACTTATATGTATTGAAATCTGCATTATCTTTAACTTTTCATACCAAATAGTCCGGACACCGGATTCCGGACGGGACAGCTTTCCTATCGGATGTGTTGGCAACATCATATGGAATAGCTTTTCCTGAATAAGGATTTCTATCAGCGGAGAAAATTTTCCCGTATTGTTAATAATATTGAAAACAGATTGAAGCCAAATTTTTGTAGGACCAAGTTGGATTTTGTTGAAAATATTAAATAATTTCTGTACGCACTTTTTTCTGGTCACTCCTTTTAATAAGATTCTTTTGTTTGACATTAAAGAATACTTAACAAAGGTAATTTAATAAAAAAACAAATCAACTTCTACTCGGGTTAAATGTTTCAAGAAAAACATGTGTAAAGATTTTTTTGTTATCATTTCTCAGTATAGTTTTCCGAGTGTTTTGAGTAAACAGATCTAAAAATATTTGTATGTAGTTAAATTTTGTTCCTTTAATATTTAGTCATTTTATTTCCTCAAAAGATTTAATAAGTATATAGTTTAATTGATTTTAATTCTGTTTATATAATTCAGATAGAGTGTGTCATGTAAGAAAAACAAAGGAAAAACGGCTATTTCCGAGATCTACCAACAAAAACGGGGTAAGCAACATTTTGGTTTAAACCGTTTTATTTTCAGGAATATTTTGGTCCATATGCAGTTACTTAAAACGTTAAGTGTTTTAAATCGTGAAGCTTCAAAAATGAACAGGATATTGAGATGTTAAACTAACCAAAAGCAGAGTGAAAAGTCATACCAAAATCTGTTCTAACAAATCTTATGGATTATTATAAAACAATTTGCCCGCAACATCAGTATTACAGTAAGGGCGGTAGAGAACCCCAAAATAAAAATTAAGATCTATAGAATAAAAAACGTCCATCACTTGCCTAAAGTATGAATCAGTTTCTTTTCGTTTGGATAGTGTTAACAAACCCCATAGTCACAATAAAATTAATTATTTTCTTTAGCAGACCCGGCAAATTTCGTTTTGACATAGCAAATATTTATTATCATATGATTTTAATAAATTGGAAGTAATTTAAAATTGCTTTGTATAGGGGTACCTCTCCCCCAAAAACTATAAGTCCTATATTTTTTAGTGATGTGGCATAATTGGTGCAAAATTTATGAATTTCGCTTTTATAGTTCTTTTCATATTCGATAATCAATAATTGCTCTCCCCTCTTTCTACCTGTCAAAGAATTTGTCCAGTAAAAGTTGTTGGGACCAAATTTGAGAGCTCTCGCTATTGTATTTTTTTAGATATTGGAAAAGTAATATTTGCTTTGTAAAGAGGAAACATCTCTCCCTGGTCCTATCATTTCTACATTTAATCCAATTAAACAGTTCCTTAAAAAAGTTGTTGGGACTAACTTTAACAACTCTCGCTGTTATAGTTCTTTAGATATTCGATAACCAACAATTGCTTGGAATGCGGGGTACCCCTGCCTCTGGTCCTGTCGAAATTTTTTATAGCCTATGTTATTTTCGGGAATATTAGGATCATTCTGTACAATTTTTTTTTTCAAATTGGTCCAGCCATTTTTGAGTCTATACGTTACATACATATATACACACTTCCTATTTTATATATATGGATTACAAGTTCTGCAGAATTTTTATAAAGCTATTGGGGTATTTTTTATTTTAATGCAGCGGCCGAGCGGATGTAAAATTGTTTTATATAAATTATAAAAGAACTTTAACAAATTTCTAAACAGATCAAACTATTTTAAGTGTTATTAAACAAATAGATAAATGTTTTATTACAATATAATGATAATCGAATTAAAATTTATAGTTTTTTTTTATTCAGCTTAAAGAAATTTGATAAAAATCTCTTAAGTATATGAGAACACAATGCATCATCATTAATATTGTTGTTTTTGTTGGCAAAAGTACGAAAAAAATCGCATTAAACCTGCAATGGTTAATTTTTTCATAATATCGATTTTTGGGGAGGCAGATAAAACTCATACATATGTACGATATTGCAGTGTTAGATGTTTCTTTTAATGTCACTTCTTGTTCTGTATTGTTAACCTTGATAAAATTGTTACAACCTAGACAATGGCAATAATGGATGTATTTTATAATAGCATCAATTATTCAACGTGGAAAAAATGTTATAATGACATTTATAAGTTTAGAAAGTTATTAACAAAAAATAAATCCATGAAATGTTTGCAAAGGGTATACGATTCGACTCACAAACATTTTCTGCGTCGTTTTAACGATGTCTGTCTGTCTGTTTGACTGTTCATGTAATGTTTTTTTTTTAACGAAGTGCACGTAGTAGTTTTGAAGATATCTTTGGCATGTGTAGTTATATTGGTCCAAGGGCTATTGGTTATTTGGTTATACAAAACTCACTTCCGAATATGACTTTAATTACATGAATCTTACATATTCGTTGGTATATTTGTTTATTTTTGTTTTTATAGAATAAAAAATAGAAATCGATGACTTTATGACGGTCGCAAACCTTTGAAATATTAAGCTGAAATTATCATCATTTTCATTTGTAGGTCATTTCACTTCTCCGTAATTGTTTTACAAGATTTTAAAAATCTATAATTTTAGCAAAACAGCCATAGAATTGTTTTAAAATTTAGTTTATAACAATTTTTAACAAAATACCTTTACAACCGGTTTTTAACGTTTTTACTAATTTAAGTTGTTTGTAACTAAATTGCATCATCATTTAATTTAATAAATCTGGTAATTGTATGAATACAAATTTTGCATACTGTATATTTTTGAATATAAATTATGATCGCACAGTGAATCATTTTTATATATGAGATTTGCATTGAAATACAGTATTATTTTATGTCATATTGTCTATGATAAATTATAACATATCTGAATCATTTAAAATTTATTATAATAAGATATATACTTACGTTTTCTTTTGCAAGAAATCAGTTTCAAATGAAACCAATGTAATAATATCTGAACTGCCATCGAAACGATAAGGGCGTATATCAATTTCTTGGTTAATTGATAGAGTGGCCCATTTACGTTGAACCAAAGAAAATCCAACATGACCTCGTGGCACTTCTGCCGTACGTTCTAATGCAAATATGTAATGTTGTCCGGGACCAGGAGAAATGTCTGCATATCTAAACAAACATTAATATCAAAATTGTATATAGAGTAAGTATTACAACTAATATTCCATACTTAATATCTTCCGGAAAATCATTAACATTAACAATGGCCTTATTGGTCAATGACAATTCGTCTGTGGGACATTTAGTAGCTCTCATACGCTAAAGCAAAAAAAAAAAGAATAAATATTGATTTCGCATAATATCTGGTTCTTATATATGCGATTCCAAATGTACTTACATAGGACATTTTGCTATTAAAGAAAGCTTCTTTTAGATTATTTTCAAAAATTAATACGACTGTCTGTCTGATCGACAACTACTGGGATGCTTCTGCTACTTATTCACACATAAACAAAAACAGCTGTTTTGCAAATTGTCTCTCTCTCTGTCTCTCTGTTTACGATTTTCAACTTATGTTAGTGGTTGCTCTCTTGTCCCCTTTTTATCAATAAGGGTGTTTTTTCTTCCTTTACGTCTAGAGGAAGGTGGAAGGCTGCAAAAAATATCGATCCATTATTAATTTTCCAATTATTTCACAATGAAAATTTTCCATTTTTTCATAATTATGTTGATAATTTCTAGGTTAAATGCATTTTATTAATAACTATAACAATAATACCTGTTTAATGTTTCATTAATTTATTATTTTTTTTTAATAATTTTGCAAATTATGTTCACTTTGTATTACAATAAATAATAATTATCTAGTAGAAGACACAATACAACTTTCTGTTTGGAGAACAACCAGCTCAGTAATGAATTTATTTTGGGGAATAGCAGTGACGTTAACTAATTACATTTTTTTAGCAAATGCGGCGATTTTCTAACATTTTTAGCGATTTCTTTTGGAATTCATTGAAAAAATATAAATGTTTCCTTTTGGCGATTTATTTTATAAATTTGATTTTTAAATAACGATACAGGCATCAATAAAATGTGACTTAAGTATTTGTTATAGCACTGAGAAGTTTCCTATTTAAAATCATCAAAATCGGAATTAAATGATATAGTCCGATATCTAAGGCAAACTCTAAGTTTAAACTTTGGTAAAATTGTCAATTATGAATCGTCAAATTAGTATGAAATTTTGCAATAATGGTAATGACGTACATACTTTGCCATAATATGTACGTCATTACCATTTTATCATTACCAAATTATATAAACCGATTTAGTTGAAAAATACAGTCAAAAATATAACTAATTTTTTGACTCATTAAGTGTTCCTGTATTTAAGAAAAACTTTTTTATATTGTAAATGTTTGTTTGTATGTAGGCAACATAACGTATTTACTTCACACTCATTTGTGGTGGAGGGTATTGACTATTCGGCACATACACACCACTCGAAATGGTAATGAAGGAAACATTCTGATGCATAGAATAATTGTCTGAATTCATTGAAACTTTTGTTTATTGTCTTAAGCAGTTTCCTATTTAAAAACATATATATCCATTTATTGGCAAAAGAATTATAGACCGATATCTGAGACGATCTCAAAATTCCGAAAAAGAACTTTTCTTTTTAAATAACATTTAACTGGACCTAAAAAATAACTATAACATACACATTAAAACCAGTGTAATAAAAAAGTTATAGGATAAAATATGAAACAATAATAAACTAAAAGAAAGATTGTGCTGGGGCCATTTTTTTACTTAGCTCCCAAATAAAGCCCCTTCCAGGAGTAGCTTTTGCTTACAAAACCTTTAAATGAGTACCAATTCTATTGAGATTCGGAACGAATGTTGCTCTAGTTGTATTTAATGTTTATTTTAAATTTGACCAATCTCGGTTAATACTTTGCTAAAGTTCCATATAAGGTCACTTCGCGGAAAACAGATTTTAACTTATAAAACTATTAAATATTGACTAATTATATTGAAATTTTGCATTTTCCCAACTGCATCTTAGATAAGTTATAATCTCAGTCCACACATAACTGTAGCTCCCATATAAAGCCCCTTCCTGTAAAAGAGTTTTGAGTTTGTAAAACTATGACCAATTCGATTGAAATTCGGCATAATTATTTCCCTAACTGTCCTTTACATATTAGTTAATCTGATCAATATCAGTCCATATTTTGTTATAACTCGTTTATAACGCTCCTTCCCGGAAAAAGTGTATGAGCTTAAATTACTACTACCAATTTTGTTTAATTTTCAATTCTTGATTATGTCCTACTGATTTGGAAAATATCGGCCCATGTTTTACTAGTGCTCCCTTTTAAGTCATCTTTCTTTAGACTTTTAAACTTGAAACTATTATATAAAAATTCAGCAGTTTATCTAACTAAAAATTCTTAAAGTTTATCTAACTATATTTAATGTATGTTTACAATTTGACGAATATCGGGTGCATATTTAGCTATTGCTTCTATTTGAAACTAAAACCATTTACAAAATTATATATAGAATGTCAAAGTTTCGAGTTACAGGACCATTTTTCTCTGTTGATGGTTTATATATAAACAAATGGGTAACAATATGTCTTTCTTCGAGACCTCAGACCAATGATATATATAAAGCATCATATTAATAACCCATACAGAGACAAAATCAATTTTTAACCATCACTTTGTATATACATAGTCTGTGTTTTGGTTATATCTTAAAGTTTTGGAGATATTGAAGTAAAAATAAATTTACCTTTTTACCTTTTTTGCCCTGTTTATATTTAGTTTTTTAAGATAACTTGCTTACTTATTCCATTTTTTTCAAATTTTATTCAAAAAGGTGGCAACATATATTTACTTTCTTGTTCTGTGCTATAAAGGACTGCGTGTAAACTAAACAGGAATGCATGTAAACTAAATCCTAATGACATACCAACAAGTTCTATCCAAACATGGAAAAAAGTTCAAATTCCTTTGTGAAGTTCTCAAATCGCAAAGCTGGAATCGTTTTTTAATTATCCTTAATATGTATCTTTTACCAGATGGCCCTTGTAGTTACGAGGCGATTATATAATTAACAAAGTACTTAAATATTTAACAAGATTCTTACTGATTAAGATTTAAGGCATTTCCTTATTGAAAAGTGGTAATTTTTTAAATATCCTAAATCATGGATAAGTTAATTAATATAAATCATAATTTCAAATAAATATCGTTATTCGTTCCAATTTTATTAGAGTTTAAAATTAATTTTATTTAAAAAATCGAAATTTTAATTAATTCATCTATTTTTAATTTCAAAAAACGTTCTATTTTCTTTTTCTTTATAGATACCAAATACGAGTTAATTTTATAACTTGGACGAATATCTACTCTGAAAACCGAAACCGATTAACCGGTTTTTTTGCATTGCAGAAAACCGACCTGTTTCGAATAATTTATATTTTAGAATTATTTGACCTGTTGGTTTTAAATGGAAGTTAATTTTAAGCTTAACACTAAAATATTCAGCTACAATTTTATATATTCCGCCATGACTGAGAATATATACATTTTTTCATTCTGCACGTTACACGATCAAAGTACTGTACGCATTCTTAGACATCATATTCTGTATCGACATATTCAGAAATTAAAAAAAGTTTCCACAAAGGAAAAATAATGGATTAAAATTAAAAATTGGTATCTAGACAAATTATTTTAAATACGATACCGAAAAACACTAACAAAGGAACTTTTATACCCCACCTGTTTAGGTCATTATGCAGTGTAAGGATAATTTGATGAAATTTGTTACAAATGATTTGATAAAGAAACAAACACACTATTTTGATTATGATGGAAATATTACTTTAACTTCCATCCATATAAAAGATCATTACTCGGTATATAATTTTATTGGTTAAACTCTAAATTTCTATTAAATAATTTTTTCTACAAATTTGTAATAATCAAACATAAACGCGATAAACGTTTTTTGGCATAAACCCATATTCAAAAACTTTTTTTAAAGCCCTAGTTTACTGAGAATTTGGGTTTTTTGAATACACTACACCTGATCAATAAGGTCTACGATTTCTCCAAACACCTCTCCTCCGAATATCTGAAAATTCATTACGATATCTCTATCAGGTTTATAAACCAACGTTTTTAGAAGGTAAAAATTTAACAATGTTTAAATTGAAAATTTGCCCGATTATCGCTCAGGTATTACTCGAGTGTTCTGACTCTTCCAGAGGCCGAAAAATTTTATAAATAAATGAAATTTATGTTTTTTTAATATTTTCCATTTTATTGATATTTTCTTGTTAATAACTTAATTTATATTAATCGATTTTTAATATATATTTTAATTTTATGTTTCTGATACGTTTTCTCATAGTTATGTTGTATTGCAAAAAGAGTTTTTAAAGATATTTGATCCATTTGTGTAAACGTCGAGACACAGTAGATTATGAACAAAACAAGATTTTTTTGTTTTATGTATTTTAGTTTTTTTTTTAACACTAATGTCAATTTTTTATGATTTTTTATTTATTTTACTTATTTTTCTTTAATTGATATTTAAACTTGTCTATTGTTTTTGGCCATGTTTTACCATATGTAAGTATGTTTTTAATAAGTAACATTTAAAAACTTTTTTGTTTTCTTAATTTTTTTATAGATTTATATATTTTAGCATAATTTTTATGTTTTTTAAATTCGATAAAATGTGTTTTTTTATTTTTATTTATATAAAAATTGTCCAAGTGTATAGAGTCAATAAAAAATAAAAAAAAAATATAAAATTCAAATTTAATCGTTTGTAAGAGAGTTGAGGGCGATCTTTAAAATTATATGAATAACTTTTTTTCCCCTTCATTATATCGGATCTTTCTAAGAGTTTAATTTTAATGTTTAAAAAGAGTTTTATTTTTTATCGCTTTTCGAAAGGAGTTTAATTCTAGAAAACATTAAAAATCGAAAAAGTTAAAAACCCCAAAAAAAAAAAAAAAAAAAGAACGAAGTGAAGTTTTGAAATGGTGTGTAGCAGTCAAAAATGTTTTTTAATAAGCTAAAAAGGGATATTTGTATGTTTACAACCATTGCAAGGATATGCAAACGTACTCACATAATAATATGTATTTACTTTTGTTGTATAAAATTTGTGTGTGTTTTGTTATTGCACTTTTTAATGTAAAACAACAGTAAGTTTTATTGTGTGCTCGCATTTTCGAGCGATTAAAAAATGAACCTCTTTTTTATTCTTAACTTACAGATGAGCAAAATAAGTTTCTATTCGATTTTTCTGACTTATTCCATACTCTGATATGTACCCCCTCCCCCTTATCTTGTGTTATAAAAAATAAAATTTTTATTAAATGATTTAAAGTAAATTATTGTTTCCGTAATAAAAATAAAATGCATACGGAATTTGTTTATTAAAATTTTAATACTACAAAATAATAAATGGGATATTTTTGAGTTTTTGCCGTTTTTTTTTTGTTACATAAAATATTAATAAAAAATGTTAATTTGCTTAAAAAAATTAAACAGAGAATAAAAAAATATATAAAATAATTTTAAAAACAAAAAAATGTGTTGTCATTCATGAAATCGTACGTAGAAGTGTTACTAATTATAATAAGAATAATTTGTAAAAATTGTTTTTTTTTTACTTTTTAAATATTTTTTGTATGCTAAATATTTTAAAAATTGTTTTGTTGTATATAATTTTTTTATCTCTTAAATCAATCAGCAGCTGCAACAGCCCATAGAAGACGTTTCTTTTTTGTTTTCAATTTTAAGTTTAAATCTTGTTGGTGTGGTGTGTGTTCCCTCCTTTCTTATAAGTGTGGTTTAATAAGACTTATAAGACAACATGTATATTTTATTTTTGATTTTGATTTTGATTTTTTCAAATGCAGTAGTTAAAAAATTCTACCATTACTTTTCATGTAGGTATGTGTGTATATGTTTAACAATCTGTATCATACCAAGCAGCTAAATTATTGTTGTCATTGGGTGGTGTTGGCATAGCATCCAAATCAAAATTTAATGCACCAGCATCAATTTCACCAACATCCATATCCATGGAATAGGGTGAAGTGGGTGCTGCACTTGGTGGAGCACCACCACCGCCGCCGCCTCCTACAGGGCTGCTGATTTCAAGACCTTGCATAGAGTCTATTGGTAAAGTATCATATCCTGTTTAAGTGTTAGAAAAAAACAACAAGAAATACAAAAAATACAAAAATTAGTATGATTCAAAATAAATAAAATTTTATTTGTTTAATTTTAATAATAAATTGCATTTAAAATTACAACAAAATTAATTATGACATAAAACAAACTGAGAATAAAATATTCATAATAATTTATCATGCTATAAAAAGAACTACGAAATGACATGCTTCAAATGTATATTAATTATCAGTGTAATAGTTGGTTAAAAGACCGACTATATAATACCATTGACTATGGTACAGACATGAAATATTATGGACCGACCCTCGTAGAATTTGATTCTATAATATGTGACTGTATAGTAAGGCGAAAAAAATTTTTAATAAATCTGAAACTTTTGATAGGCTGGTTGGATTTGTTGAAGTTTAATATTGGCCATATGCACCCCATATGGACCGGAAGGGCTCATTTACTTTCAAAAATTTTAGTTTTTAATAAGAAGTGAGACCCATTGATAGGCTGGTTGGATTTGTTGAAGTTTAATATTGGCCATATGCACCCCATATGGACCGGAATGGCTCATTTATTTTCAAAATTTTTAGTTTTTAATAAGGAGTGAGATCCATTATGCAGCAAGAAAATTTGATTTAAGTTTCCCTGATCTGCTTTTAACCACTAAATTTTTAGCAGCATTCCTATTAGGAAATTTTTGAAACCTGCATTAGCTTTAACTTTTCGAAGCAAATAGTCCGAGCACTTAACTAACCGGTCTGTTTTTCTACCAAATGTGTTGTAAGCTCTATGTACATCTTTAATCAATAAACAATGCTTGTCATTAAACATAATAACTGACATGTTTTATCAAGATAACTTGGCAAAAAATCAAACAACACTTGCGTTAAAAGTTATAATGAAAAACGTGTGTTAAGAATTCGATCTTACTTCTTACGTAATTTATATTCTTTTGAAAGTACATACAAAGTTTCAATCCAAATTTTGTGGTCTGTGGGCTAAGTCCAGACCTTCTTGAATACGACACATTTTTTTAATCAAAATTTTGATTTTAACCCAAAGACCGAATCATAAAAATGCATCAATGTAAATTCTACTGACCAAAATTCGAAAAATTTCAATTTGGTTCTCCTGACATATTCGAGAATACAAAATCAATTATTTCTCTCAACACTTTAAAATTCATAAAAAATGGTTAAAGTTTTGCTGTTTCGTTAAATAGCAAAAATAATTGTTTGTGATTTTGAGTCGATCGGTTAAAGTCTGCATAAAGCTAACTTTCCCTTAGTGTTTACTAATTTAAATCGCAGAATGCCATTTTAATATTTTCCGATAATTCACCTGACCTTTAAGAAATTAATTAAGTTGTGTTTATTTGAAATTTGATTAACTTTATTTCAAATGATTAGAACTTTAACACTGTATTATAAAATCGGAATAGAATTATTTTCAAATCAATGTGTTATTGAATATTCAGGCAATCAGACAATATTTTCACTCATAAAAAAGCAAATATTTTTTACAAGTTTAAGTCAGAAATCGTCTTAGTACTTAATTTTTATTTTGTGCAATTTCTGACTAAATTCTGTTAAAACAAATAAATACGAGATATAAGTTTTGAAAATGTTCACTTATTTTATATTAAGTTTCCTATTATTACTTTTCATTTGTTTTAATAATCATTAATAACATGCAGCAGTTCTGTATGAATTAACGTGTTTAACATGCAAAAAAAAAAAAGAAACAACAAAACAAAAAAGAATTTTATTTGTAAAGTAAAAAATGTTTAATGAAAACAATTATTGAAATAATAAGCATGAAGTTCTTCTATTTGAGATTTTCTTCATATTTATTCACAAATAAAGGCCAAATTAAAAAACAACATTAACATTTTCTTTTCCAAAAAAAAGAAGAAATAATGAAAACTGAACCGAAAAACTTAAAATATTTTATTTTGAGAGAAATCATAAAGAATAGGTTCTCAAAGGTTTAATGTCAAAAATAATTACTCATATGAAACAATTTTTGTTTCTTTTTTTTAAAGTTCGTACATCATAACTTTACATAAGCAAACACATGAATACTATACCAAACAAGTTACTTCATTTATACAGTGACCCTCATGAAAATTTGAATATTAAAAAAACAGAACTCAAAATTATTTGATTTTTCACTTTGCACTACTTAAAAGCAAGTAAGATTGTAAAAGTCAGTTAATACCGACTATATAGTACCTAACACCATGATGCAGGCATGCAAAATTATGGGAAGACTGTTAACAACCCGAAGATTTTTGGGATTACATTTGATAGTTAGTTACCTCTCTTCAGCTCGTGCCACTTATTTCAATTGGTTTCGTTCCTTAATATCAAAATTTTATAAAGTTATCTCTAGAATTGCCACCAGTACTGGTCATAATGTTAACATGTGGACAGACAGATAAACAAATTATATCCCATTTATTGGTATCTTAGTTTTTATGCGAATTTCTTGAAATTTTCACTTTTGTAGTTCCATATTTATGGTAATAAACGGATTAAGAGTATCATAATGTGGATACCAAATTATAGCTTGAAGTGTTGTCTTTGACTCGACTTTTATAAAATGTGAAGTTTAAAATTATCTTTAACTTTGCATGCATAATTAAAAAGGGATTTTCCCCTTAATCGTTTGTTTCAAACAAAGAAAAACATTTCAAATAATCTTGGGAGCCACTGTTTGTATGTACGCACATTCTTATTAACGTATAAATAATGAGTTTTTTTTGACACATTTTTAAAAATATACACTGACACTGACATGTATATATAGTTTATATATTCGATATAAATTTCTCTCAAATATTTACAAATTATATATTTTATAAATTTTTATATATTTAATGTTTTTTTTTATTTTATTATTTTTGAATTTTTAAAGACAATGACAATCACCTACAAATATTAAGAAGATTTTGCAGGACAAACATTTCTTTGACTTGAGCATAATTCAGTTGAAATTTATATATAAGTATAAGTTTATATATTTATTAAGTTTGTTCTGGATAACTATTTATCTTTTTTTGTTTATTTTTTATTTATTTATTGCATATTTCGTATAGCATATTCTTTATATTGTAATGTGTGTGTGTGTGTAGTGGAGACTATGATTTTGCTTGAATTGCTACTTTGCGTTTATCTCAAAATATGTTATTAATTTTACTAGAGTTGATAAATTTGCTTTTTTATTTTTATATATTTTTTTAATTAAATTCAGAGTTTAAATTTAGATTCAATGATGATATATGTTAGGCTGGCTCAACTGTTTTTTTGAAGTTTATGATTTTGTTTTTAATAAAAATTTGGTATTTTATTTATTGTATTCCAAAATGGCACACAGGAACATTACAATAATGCGCATTTTAGAGTGAGAGATTGAGAGAGCATTCGATTTTGTAACAAGTAGAAAAGAAATAAAAATACGTTTATTATTAGTTATTTTGAAAATTTTCTTAAGTAAACGTTAATGACATTTAAGAATTTTAATTTGATAAACTATTAAGTGATGTCAAATTGTTTCTATATATGTATATATGACTGGTATTTGTGAGATTATTTAAAATATTTATATAGTAAGTAACTGTTTTAAGATGTTTACACATATTTTATATTTACATAAAATTACGTTCAATTTATTTTCTTTTAAATTATGTTTTAGTCCGAATGAAAATAAATGATAAATAATAAAAAATATATATTTGAAATGAATGAACCGATTTATAAATGATAATTTTATATGTGTTGTGTGATGGGTTGTGATTGGTGATTTTGAGATTTTGAGTGTTTTAAAAAATTCTAAAATGTGTTTCAATTAAAAAAAAATCCCTTAACTGAATTAAAACAATTTTTTGTTTTGTTTTGATACCAAAAAAAAGCATAATTTGAAAATAAAAATTATTAATAACTTCTCCAAAATATATAATGATGGACTAAAGTATTGGCATAAGATTTACATTACAAAGTGGTTTCGAAACCATTTCTTACTTTAAAAATGTTTATAATATCTTAATAACATTTATAATTTAATTGTTTTCGTATTGATTTTGAAGATTACAAGACTCCAGTAGGAAGTGGGTAAAATTCCAAAATAGGTTATGTTAATTTTTTTGAAAATTTATTCATTACAAATGTGTACCTATAAAAATGGTTACATCTAAAGTCTCGGAGAAGGTGATACTCCCCTGGCCCTGAGAGGAGCTTGAAACTTATGCTCTTCCAAAACTCCCTAAAAATATCTTATCTGTAGAAATTTCACTGATATGCTGTGCAATTATTAAGGAGTGAGATCGACAAATTCTTAACACACACTTTTCATGAAAACTTTTAACAACAAATTATTATTTTTTGATCAGGTCACCTTTGTAATACATATTTTGTTAACCTGATTGAATGAGTGACCAAAAAAAGTGCATAATAAAATTAGTAAATATTTTCAACAAACCCCAAATTTGTCCTACAAGAATTTAGCTAAACATTCAAAGATCTGCCGTCAAACCGTTTTCAATGTTATTAAACAGTACCGGCAGACTTTTACTTATTTTTGACCTGACTTGACATCTTATTTATTTTATTACAGTAAACAAGCCCTTGAACAATAATATGGTATTTGTACCAAAAGTGGCGGAGGATTTACCTCTCTTGGTACGGCCTGGAGTTAGGGCCAGAAAAGCACAAAAAGGGATGCCCAAAGTGTGAAGATTTAAGTAAAATAAATAAAAAATGCAAAATCCAAATTGTAAGTTCCGTTTTTAACATATATTTCTGTCAAGAATTTTTCGATCTCACTTCTTACTTATCTCTTTGATTATAGGTATTAAAGACCTCAACCATAATTTGAAAATAATAAAAATTTCCTATAAATCAATATCTGTTTTATTAATAGAATCAGTTAAAGAACCGACTTGAATATAAACAAAATTAACAAGAAAAAGGAATGATAATATTGTAAAATCCGTGTTAAATTTAGTACATTTACATTCACTTAAAAAAACTATAAAATGAAACGACAGTGGCAGTATCAAATGTATTATTAGGGCAGATATTTGTTGTTTAAACTTAAATTTATTTATATTACAGTAAACAAGCCCTTGAACAATAATATGGTATTTGTACCAAAAGTGGCGGAGGATTTACCTCTCTTGGTACGGCCTGGAGTTAGGGCCAGAAAAGCACAAAAAGGATGCCCAAAGTGTGAAGATTTAAGTAAAATAAATAAAAAATGCAAAATCCAAATTGTAAGTTCCGTTTTTAACATATATTTCTGTCAAGAATTTTTCGATCTCACTTCTTACTTATCTCTTTGATTATAGGTATTAAAGACCTCAACCATAATTTGAAAATAATAAAAATTTCCTATAAATCAATATCTGTTTTATTAATAAATCAGTTAAAGAACCGATTGAATATAAACAAAATTAACAAGCAAAAAGAAAATGATAATATTGTAAAATCCGTTTAAATTTTAGTACATTTACATTCACTAAAAAAAACGGACTCTTAATAAAAATTCTTAAATCGATATTAAGTCAATTACACTATAAAATGAAACGAACAGGGCAGATCAAATCATTATTGCAGATATTTGTTGTTTGTGTTGTATTTGTATCAGTTTTAAACTTAAAACGAAATAAATATTTTGTATACAAATTAAAAAAAGAGAGTCAATAAGAAAAATATCAAGAAAAATGTAACAAATTATATGTAGAAGAAGATCGATTACAAAGTGAGATAACAGGGGCACAAAAGGGTTAACAAAAACAAGGGTATTAAATATCTGCACAAACGTATGACTGGTAGAAAATTTGTTGGTGGTGATGATGGTGTGATATTGGTTGGTTTACAGTTTTAATGGATATTAGAAAAGTTGGGGGTGATGGTGATGATGGTTGAGGAATATTAGAAATTGATATTATGATGATAAGAAGAATCAACAAACATTTTAACATATGGGAGAGAGAGAGAACTCTTGTTTTGTGAACGTAAAAGTATGTTGAACATGTGGCGGGAATTTGTTGTATTTTTTTTAATTTTATTTTTCTTTGATTTTAACAAATGTTATTCTTTTTTGTCTTGTTTTGAATATGAATAACTTTTTACATGCTTTTTGTTTTGTTTTTTTTTTTTTTTTAATTATTAATTTGTTAAGTTTTTGAGTCGTTATTATATTGTTATTTACTGATTAATGGGTTTTGAACGAGGGGTCATATATGGGTGGGGTGGTTGTTTTGTTTGTTGGTAGGTAAAGAACAATTATTAATTAAAAGAAACACACAAAATTATAGGAACAATACGTACCTTGTTGGAATGCACGACCGCCATGGGAGCTGTGTACGCTCGGTGGCCCCTGACCATAGAGGCCTTCATATGCTTGCTCGGGACCAAGCATATCCTGTGTATCATTATCATATTTTGTTTATTTTTTATAAACATTTAACATTGGGATGGATGATTTTCAAAAAGATTCGATATCGATTTCGAATTCAATACGATATTTATTTTTTGTTTGGTTGTTGTTAAAAAGTGGTAACAGAAAAATGTCACATTTTAAATAGATATTTGGTTGTTGATTAGGTTCATTTATTTTTTTATGTAATTTGATCACATTAAAAACCATTTTTTTATGTATTGTTTTTGTGGGTGGGGTTAAACAAGGGAATTATTCAATACGAGGGGGCCACCAAAAACACATTTTTTACGTTATTGAAAAAAAATTATTTTAGCCAAATTTGAAAATTTTTTTCAACAGGTGCAAGGATTATTATTAATTTTACGTGATGGTGGGTGGGGTGGTTGAATTAACGTTTGGTGTTGTTGGTAATAGTAGTAGCAGTTGTGGTAGTTGTGATAATTTGCAAACAAAATTAAACGAAAATCATAAAAATAAAAAAAAAATGAAAACAAAAATTAATGTAAATAAAAATGTTAATAATAATATAAATATACAACATTTAAAGCTAAAAATAAACATAAAATTTTAATTATGAAATACTAACAATTTTGCTCACTAATATTTATAATACGAGATATGTAAAAACAACAATAATAAAATAGTTTTTGTTTTTCCTTTTGCGACTAATTCAACTACAATTTACGAAAAATAAAAATAGTCAAAAGTAAAATTCAATTCAAATTAAAAACGGAAGTATATTTTTTGTAAAATAAAAATGAATTAAAATCAAAGAAATAATTAATCAATGCAACGTATATCATGATTTTTTTGTTTGTTTTAGATAGAGATATTTTTAAATATTCATTGACTATTCTTACAATAAAGAAATAAATAAATATAATAAATAATAATATTCTCTTGTTTCATCATATTATATACAAACAAAATACTTCTATTAAGATTATTTAATTTAAATTAATTTTGGTATTTCATTTTAATATTTTTACAAGTATTTTTCATTTATGTCTTAACAATTATAAATTTTAAATATTGTTTATCTTTTCGAATATATAAATATTTAAATTAATATTATTAAACATAACGAACCTGTAAATCTGGACCCATGCCTAGATCGGCATTTCCCCATATATTGTTGTCTTCACGTAAAAGTGAATTAGTTAGCTCAATAGAGAGACGTTTTTTGTAATCTTGAGGCTTGTCTTCACTCATACGGAAAAGAACGGCAGCCGCATAAGTTGCTACACCTTCATTGCGTGAATGCAATAAATCAGTTAATGGACCAGTGGCCCCTTCTTGTTCAATTATTTCTGCCCCTTCTTTGTCGGCAGCCAATTCACAAAGTACGCCAGCAGCAACACGCTAAATATATTTAATATAATTTCTTTAAAAAAACCGAAGTTCTTAAAAAATCACAAATCACTCTTACCTGTATATTTTCTATTTCATTAAATAGTAAACGTACAAATATCGGTATTACCGATTGTTGTCGAATCAAAGCTCGATTGTGTGATTCTCGAGCTAAAATATGTAGGGCACCAACAGTGCCCTCAACAATTTCCTCCATACGAACACCATCTGCATAAGCCGATGGCTGCTGTGAACCAGTAGTGGCCACCGAAGAACGTTGCTAAATAAAACACGCCACGTAAAAAAATGTTACTTCATTCAATTGCAATAAAAAACAAACAACTTACACGCTCAGTGTCTTGGAAAGCACGCATTAAAAGACGTACTAAATGATGTATGGCGCCATGTTCGCGTAGTGGAGCTGCATTTGCTGGGCACAATGCTAAATTTCGTACTAGACCTATGGCGGCCTTTATTAATGGCCAGCGTGATGGTGGATGTAAAAGTTTTACAATCACCGAAAGACCATAATTCAAACGTACTGCATTTTGAGCCATTTCGGAGTCAGCATGACGTGTTGTCAAATGACGTAGAGCACAAACGGCTGGCTCAGTGATTTCTTCGCGATCGCCAGCATTTATAATCGTACGTACCAAAGCATCAACACCACCGACTTGACAAACCGTTGCCTTATTACGTTGATTGTTACAAGTCAAATTCGAGAGTATGCCAGCTGCACATGTAACAACATTGACATCTGTTGAAGCCAATACTTGAACCAAAGATTGCAATAATGCCTCCATGCCATCAACTTTGGTGGCAGCATCGGACAAATTACGCAAAGTCCACAAACAATTCTGAACCAAACGTGGTGATGGATTACCCAAATGCATGGCCAAAGCCTGCATACCGCCAGCATCTACAATAGCTGGCTTATTGCTAGAACATACCGAAAGAACTTTCAAAACACGTGAAGTGGTCCACAACAACTTCTCGTAGTCGTAGGAACGCATAATGCGTACCAATTCATTGGGGCCTCCTGAAGCCAAAATGATTAGTTTACTCTCTTGATTGCCATAGGCAAGAATCTGTAAACAGTCTGTAACGATGGCCAAAAACTTGACATTATTACGCTGTAACAAGGTAACCATTTTCTGGAGACCACCAGCCAAACGAACTGCCATTTTAGAACCATCCTGATGCAATAGCAAATTATGTAAGGTGGTGATGGCATAGAATAAAACACTCTCAACTGGAGAAGACAATAGTTTCACCAAAGCTGGTATACCACCGCTCTTGAATATAGCCAAGAGACCTTGTCGATGATGTGACAAATTATGAAGAGTGCCAACAGCAGCTTTAGTACTCTCCAAATCATTACTATTCGAAATGGCGCGCACGAGAGCTGCCACCATTTGTGGACTATTCATAATAGCATGGCGCGAAGCTTCTTTCTTCGACAATTGGTGTACCATCATGGCGGCTTGGGAAACAACAACTTGATCTTCATCATTGAGTAATTTTATTAATTCTGGTATTGCGCGTGTTGCCAATTCGGCATCATCTTGATAATTAATTAGATTGACAACGGCATGTTTTAACATTTGCGATGGTTCGGCCAAACGTTGTACAGCTGTTGGTTGTTGTGGATCAAACTGGGTCGAAGGTATCTCAATACCCTCTTCCAATGTTTCGGGAAACATGGCAGCACGGACGCGTTGCGAACGTGTCTGACTCAACTGGCTATTCATGTCATCCACCTGATCTTGTGTGAAGTTTTGTGGAAAACCGGTATCTAAATCAAACATAAGAGGATCACCATCCATTTCCTCATCTTCTTTGCCCGAAAGCGATGGTGCCTGTGTAACGGCACCCGAATGAATACCAGAATCCACTAAGTACGAATTTTGTTGCCACATTAAAGTTTGCTCCTTTGAGGAAACCATCGGCGGCAAATCCGGTGGATTGTATTGATTGTTATGAGACACTAAAAATAAGCAAAAATATATATATTATAAGATATTAATTATCAAATCAATTCCTAAAATTTTGAAATGAATAGATTTTTTAGTTCTTTTTTTATCATTTTGTTGCAATCATACTGCAAAAAGATAGCTTCACTGGTAAAAATATAAGACGAATAGGATCAGGGGAAAGTTGCCTCCCCTACAAAGCCAATTTTAATTACGAAATATCCAAAGAACTATCACAGCGAGAGTTTTAAAATTTGGTCTCAATCACTTTCTCAAGAAACTGTTTACTGTTAAAAATGTATCTGTAGAACTCTTACAGTGGGAGTTAAACAATTCAATCCCAATTACTTTAATCATCGAATCTTAATTTTTTTTTTTACTTTTTTAATACGCGTCGCGTAAAAATCAGTCTGATAATTTTATTATAAGAAAATAATTTAAGAATCCATTAAAGTTATTAACAAACAGGGAAATTTAATCTCTCTTCCCGAAGTGACAAAAGCAAAACAAATCTACGGAAATTGTGTATTTTAAACAAAAATATATGAATTAAAAAAAAATACTCCAACCCAGCAATAGAGAAACATACGTAGCAGGCAGATCAATAGAAATTTATATGTTTAAAATGTATTAAATAGAAGAAGTAATTTCAAACATACATATTTATGTATTTAAATTTAAAAGGAACAAAATATTCAATATAATTCAGATGAATGTATAGCAAAAATGATTAAAGCACATTACCAAAGGGGGAAGTAATCTATATACAAAAAAAATCTGGTCGACCGACCGGACATATCATTGCAGCCACAAAATAAGTCAACATATTATTATATTCCTTCCATACTATCAGACTATAAAATGAACATTCAACAAATTCTAAATATAACAGAAGCCAGAAATAATAATTTATATAAATAAGAATGAAAGAAAAAAAAAACTAATTGTATGGCTGAACACAATCAGCAGGATTAAAAGTTATACAAAGTCATTGAAAAAAACACCATCACACAATCAAACATTATAATATGTTAGTAAAAAATTACAAATGTAATGTAGACTCCGCCGAAGCAGCCATATTTTCATCATAGTAATTTAAAAAAAAATGAAAGAAAAACCTTAACCCATCCTTGTATTATTGATGTTTGTGTGTTCAGAAAATGCCAAAAAGGAATAACAACCACTCGCCTAAAACATGTAATGACTGAATAATGAGTGGTTGAAGTATACACATGTGCCAGACAGGCATCAAGTAATAATTTTTACTTCACGATCTACAATTAACAAGGCAGATAGATGAAATGATTAGAGAAAATAACTCCCTGAATAAATGCATTTTGGCTATAAAATTATTTTTTATAGGTTAAATTGAACCTTTAAAGATTGTATAATATTTTAAATTTAATATTCAACAATTAGAGGGACGGATATCTGTACAAACGTATTAGCACTTGGGGTCAAAAATTATACACCCAACGACTACTGTAAGTATTTGGATATTTTTTTTCCAAAGACATCTGAACTATTACAACCACAACAACCTAAACCATCTATGGTGATACTGGGTATAAAAATTCAAATGAAAAGTTAATACTAATGCAGGTGTAAAAACACTCAAGGCTAAAAAAGTTCCTGAAAGAAACGTTGCAAAAAATTTTCGAAGCTAAAAACAAAGTCAAGTTTTCTAAAAAAAATAGTATTGCGGCATAACGGATGACAAAACTCATGTTCTGGCGGATTTTTTGCAACTTCCTGGTCAAAAAAGTTGCTGATGATCGAGGAAATGCTTCTTGATATCGCAAGTAATATGCAGTTGCTGCCACTTTTTACAAAAAAGTGGTTTCATCCATAAGACTTCATAACGTATCTACTTATTTTTGGTCAGACAGGATGCTAAGACCTTAAGTGTTCCTCCACACGGCCCAAGTTAAAACCAGTGAAGAGATATTGAGCACAAAAATGAATCCAAAAGTTTGGTAGATTTGAAACGGATGTGAACAACATGTTCGAGAAAAGTAATCGAAAGCACTAAGTAAGTTTAGTTGTTTCGTTTCTATTAAAATATATTTATGTTAAGAATTTTTCAATCTACTCCTTATTTTATTATGTTTTTCTTTGTCACAACAGACAAAATAATGATAATAACAATTTAAATATTGAATGTCAACAAAATTTAAAAATTTCCAAACATAAAATTAGAAACTACCACCCTTAAAATTAAAAAAACTATCTCTTCAGTACCACACAGATTTCTTCAACCCCATAAAAATCAAATGAAGGAAAAATTGCAAAATAATAATCTTTCTGATTTAAACATTTAACTACAAACAATAAATTTAATTTGTATGTTTGACAAGTAAAGGAATTAAACTTATTTAAAAAATATAAATTTTATTATAGAAATAAAAATTAAAACAAATCTTTTCCTCCTGAATATATTAAGTATTTAAATTTAAAATATTGTACACTTTGCATTAATGAGGATTTATACTTTCCCTTCGTTTTTTTTAATTTGAATATGAAAAAGTGTTCAATATTTCTTTTTTTTCACCAGATATGTACGTCTTTTAGAAAGCTTATGAGAATGCATTAATTTCATTTGAAGTGACATGTATTTGAAAAAGAACAATAATGCTAAAACAGCAATATTTAATTTTTTTGTTGTTTTTCATTTTACGCTTAGTATGATGGGGATATTCACAGTAAACAAAATTAAAATGCACTTCAGTAATCACAAAATTCATTTTATCAAACAGGACAAAAATCAAAGCAAAGGCCTAAGAGTAAAAGAGGGTTTAAAAAAGAGCAGTTATTTATTATTTATAGAATATTGAAATATGAATTTTTGTTGTTTGCTTTCGTTAACAGTTACTAGAATTGATTACTGTTGTTATATTTGACATTTATTTCTTTTACTTTTCGAAAATCACAATTTTCTTTCAGCGAAGTCGACAGCAACACTCTTCACCACGTTCCATTACAGAACAACCCGAGTCGAAGATTGTCAACCCAAAGGAAGTGTTTTCACCTAAAAAGAATAACCAAATACTCCTAAACTGTTACAACATCCACTCGAAATAGAGAAGTAAACACAAGTTTAGGTGCTATAGTTGATGAAATCCGTATTCCGACTATTAACCACCCGAAAGTTTTAGAGATTACATTTGATAGCCCGTTTACCCCACATTATTCCTAATTCGAAATAACGGCAAGATCTAGACGAGAAGACGAAAATCAGCAAATTGTTTCTTCCTGGATGTCATCGGAGACATCATTCTAACTTCAATATAGAAAAGATCTTCGAATATAATAACAAGATCCTTTTCATCAGGATATTGCAGCTTTGACATTCACAAAGAATGTTAAGTATCACATTCATACGGTTTCAAATTACTGTATGAATGTGATACTTGGAGGCCGCTCACCTCCTACCGCAGGCATTGAACAGAATCTGAGTGCCAGCCTTAAAACATCTTAAGCATAAATTTTTGGAGATTTGAGTTCAAATCTTGTTTGCCCATTTAAAAGATGTTTGAGATATCGTTCGGTCTTTAAAGTATTTATTCGAAAATTTTATAAAGTGCCAGTTAAAATTACCAAAATTTTTTAAAAATACTGTTAGTGGTGTTTTACAGAAAAAATCAATTCCATCCACCATCATAATAAAACATTTAAAGGAAAAAATTGAAAAGACGAACGAACATATCATCAACATCTTTTCAAGGAAGAAACATACTACGCACATATCTATATACTTTATTTGCTTATACATAAAAACATCATCAACAATCAGAAATTACTTATATTTGTATGAATATATGTAAGTATGTTTATTTCCCCATCATCCCTGGTGGTGGTAACTTCAAGTAGTGGGAGTTAAATGTATAGCCCATATGGTAGCGCGTGTTAAATCTCAAATATAACAAAAATAATAAAAAATTTGTACAACATGTTATTGCATTTGAAATACATTTTTTTTAATTACAGTTCTTTTATTTGTATCATGAGTTCTTTTTTTTCTGTTGTGGGCATATGTTTGTCCTAATATTGCAACAGCTCTAATGTGTACGTCTACAAGTGCACTTCACTTCAGATTCAATCCCTGCTATTAAAAATAAAAATAAAAAAATAAAAATCTGCCTTTTTTGCACATTTTTTTATGAATTTTAAGTAGTTCAAACAATTTTTACTTTTGTTAGCAAAAAGAAATTAGTTTGAAATATGCAATCAAGCGTCGAATGTACCAGAGAAAAAATATTTTATTGGAAAAGTTGCTTGTTCATACTTATACAAGTACGTGCATATAATGAAATATAGAGTGCTGTTATTTATTACATGATTGAAAGACTTTGAAAACTTTGTTGCAACTAAATTCGCATGTATGTATATATTTTTGTATACTGAAAATATGTATGTATATACAAAGATAACACTATAATTGTTTTGCTTATTATCCTTATCAATATATTGGGGGTAAATTATTAATTTTCATTAATACTTTCGTATGTTTCTATTGAAGCAGGAGCAACTTATATTAATATACATAATACTTTGAAATCTAACAATCTTTATTCCAGAAACTACTTATTGTTTTATATGTTCCCTTTAAAGCTATTAATGAAAAATATTTGTTAAATATTTCATGAAAAGAGATGGACTACCTTTCCCAGCAAAAAAGGTTCAACATTTCATCACTAGACATTAAAATTATTAAAATAATTTTGTTAAACTGTAATAATTTCAATCAAATAAAGAATGGAAATGTAATTTAAGTGGTTCTGTTTTTATTATATATGTTGAAAATCTTCCGTTCTTCCTCCAATAATTTTCAAATTATAGCAATATTTAAATTCCAAAACATCTCTATTAAATTCAAGTTCATGCAGTGGCCAATCCAAAACTTGAACTCCATTAGTTGGACGAAAATTTCTTAACATACAAACACGTATAAAACGTGTGTTAAGAATTTTTTGATCTCACTCCTTAGAGTTAAAACAAAGTTAAATTAGGTTTCGAACAGCTTCTTTCGAGTAAATTTTGTCTTTGTTTTATAATTTCTTCCGAAGAGATAGAATATTTTTATCATTAGAATGTAGACGATATATAGTTAGTCTATGGGTATTACCCCAGTGTTACTTTACATTTAATCTATTTATTATTACTTACTTGTACGATTTTGTGCTGGCATATAACTCATTTTGGTGATTTAGGCGTTGTACACCACACCTGAAAAAATAAAAAATTAAATTATTTTAATCATTTAAATCTTAAGACGTTTTTTTAATTTCCAAGAAAATATATACACTCTCATTTTAGTTGAAAGTGTCTTTAATATTTCCCACAGAATATCAAAATTTATTTAGGATGCAATCAATGGAGGAGTAGAAATACAAAAAAAATTTTTATACTTTTATAATTTGTTATGCGAAACAACCAATTCTAGGTATTTTTAGTCACACTATGTATATATGTACATACATAAGTATCAGATGATTATGTTTTACAAAGAAATACAGGTACTTTAGGGATTAACGGAAACAACAATATAAAGAACAAAATTGACAAGGAGACACATGTGCTTCTGCTAAAGAAATTCATAATTTTTATTTAACTAAAAATAAATTAGATTGTGCGAAGAGATTTAAAGATTATGGTCTATTTTATAATAAAGATATATTTTTATTCTCAAGAATTTATTTTTTATTTTACTTTTCAAGAAGATTTTGTATTTAGTAAGAATCATGTATAATAAATATAAAAAGAAATAAATAAAAATTCTATAAGAATGTACAAAAAAGCAATATTTTGAATTCATTATTATTCCAACTAAAAATCTTTTTATTATCAAATTTTATTCCTATACATTACGATTATAAGACGCCAAAAAAACTAAAATAATCGGAGACTCAAACTCGCTTCAAAAATCTAAAGTTAGAACTAAAAAATCACATATTTTGGAGCTTCTTACGAAATTTGCATAACTTTTGCTTGCTGCAAATGTAAAGGAAAATTTTGACAAAGAAAACCATTGATATCTGCTATTAATCGGAAGAAGAAAATGTCTTATGCAAAGTAATTTGAAAATGAGCCATGTAGCTTCTGGAATCAGGTGCTGTTTTAAGATGTGTGTAAATTTAATATTTTACGACGTGATTTGCCAAAAACCAATCTTTCATCAATAGTAAAAAATATTGTGACAGTAATGAATAAAAATGTTATTCATTTTTATTCATTAATTCATAATGACGAAATCATTTATAAAATTTTTCAAGATTTTTTTTACAAAAAAGCCATATTTCAAAAAGGCATTCAATTATTTTTTAACAAGAACCCAAATTATTTCTATTGGTCTTAGCTCCGGGCAGCTTGGAGGATTTCCCTCTCTTTTGGTATTAATACCACATTATTGTTCTTGTGCCACTTAAGAGATTCTTTACTATAGCAAAGGATGGCATGTTAGATCCAAAATACGTTGACTCTGTATAAAGTTAAAAAGGCAACTTTTCTGTAAACATTCCTTTGTAAATTTCGGTATTTATAGACAGATACATATAATATTCGACAAGGAAGTTACGAAAAATCTGCCATAACGTAATAAGTGAGATGTTTTACAAAGAAAAAAGAAATCAAATAATACTTCGGTTAAAAGTTTTAATAAAAAATGTGTGTTAAGATGTAAAAAAAAAATACTATATTAATAATTAATTAATCACTATATTAACTATAAAACAAAAAATGGATATATAGCTCCAAACTTCGACATACTACATCTCGTTTTTAGATGTGAAGAGCTTTCATAATATTAACAAATAAGAATGTATAGTCGTTCAAGCCCGACTATTAATACCCTACACCACATTATCGGTTAAAAAATGGTAGTAACCATTATTAATGAACGACCCTCCTATAATTTGATTTTGTAATTTAATAACAAGGGTGAAATTTAGATTTACTGTGAAATTAAGATTTATGCGTTTTTAAATAATATTCTGGAGGGTTATATGGGAGCTACAAGAAATTATGAACGTATATCTGAGACTTTTCCCTTAAAAATAATGTTTGGAAGGGGATTTGTATGTGACTTATGATGGATCGGTATGGACAATATAATTAACCACCTTCAGTGGTGTAGGGTATAAAAACAAATGTCGAATTTTAATAACGTACAGATTAGATTTTTTTATTAAATAAAATAATCGGAAAAATTAAATAATTAGAAATAAAATCCTTTTTCTCGATTCTTCAGATTTTTTATTATTTTTAATTATTGCTTTGTTCCTTTAAATCAAGATAATATCTTTTTCAATATTTTTCTTTCTTTTAGATATACACATACCCACACATAAACATATTTATTTAACATATATTTTCTTATTATATTTTCTTTAACTTTTTTAAACACACAAAACATAATTTAAAAAGAAAATCCAATAACAAACAAAAACATCAACACATTGTAAGTAGGAATAAAACGTTAAATGAAATTAAATATGTAAATAAACAACAAAAAATAAACAATTCATTAGTCATTCCCCAAAATATTTCCGTTAAAAGAAGAAACAAATGAATACAACACAAAAGTGAATGAAAAAGAACAAATAAACAAAGTAGAAAAAACTTTAAATCCGATGAAAAAGGAATAAAGAAAATAATAGATAAATAATATTTAAACACATAAACATCCGTATACGAATACAAACTTATATCGATATGTAAACATTTGTATACGTTGTATATACAATTTTTATGTACATACATACGTATTATATGTATGCGCGAATGTAAGTTGTAAAGAAAAACAAGTATTTAAAAGAAAACATATGCAAAAAATTAGGAAAAAAACGTCTCGTTGTTTCTTTTTTATGTAAAACATATTTTTTTTAATAAATGTTCACCTGTTAAATTATTTAATTCACAATTTAGTATGATCAACTTTATTGATTGATTTTAAAGAATGACTTTAAAATAATATTTTTTTATTTTCTTTCTATGCTTTGCTTAAAATATATTTTCACGGAATATTGTAGACATTACACGATGAAAGCCGAAACGTAACTACTGCTTGTCTGCAGCAAGAAATTGAAAAAGAAAAAGCGCAAGAAGTTGCGCAGCATTGTTTCAATCGAACATTTGAAAAGTCTACAATATTATGAAGATGATTCTTATATTCAGGTTGTAAGCAATATCGTATTGAAGTAGTATATCATTCACACTATGTTCAATATTAGAACTTGTGGTTTATACACAAATGGAAAAAAGTCATCGTAGTTTAACTTTACGAAACTATTGGCACAGCAAGTGAATTTCTTTTATTCCCAATTTTAAGCCGTTTAAAAGCTTTTCACAGTAAAAAACCAAATAGGTTAAAAAAAACAATATTTTTTAATTAATTATAATACTTTTAAATCCATACTAACTGCCGAACAAAAGTATTGGAACACCCAAAAAAATACTATATTTATATTATTTTTCAATACTTAGTAGCAAACTAACCATTTTTCTAACCGATTGTTTATCCATTCTTCTTTTAACACCTTTTGAAGATAAGATTTATTTGAAATAAGTCGCTTCTTGACCTGTCTGCCCAGTTCTTCCACAAATGTTCAATTAGATTAAGAGAGAGAACTTGGGTGCGGTAGGTTATTAGCCACATTGCAAATTAACCACATATGTACATCATGGGGCTGAATCTTTTAGATCATTGTGTTGTTGGTATGTAAAACTGGTTAGTAAATTTAACTTTTCCACACACAATATTAAAATAAACTGTTTTATCCAAATAATGCCATCTATGAAAATCAGCTCACCAACAAATTTAAAATATTTGCATAATCGAGAAAATTAATTTTCTCAAAATTGTGTTGACTTCAAACATCTCGTAATGTATTTCAAACGTGCTTGATACGATTTGAAGCCTAGCCTTAAGTTTTCGGCAAGCAAGTTATGTGCCTATTATACGGCTCTGTCACTATTGCTCGACGTCGAACAAGCTTCAAACAGCGCTGGCAGCGCTTTCCAGTGCTAAAAAAATTTTAGGAAAAGAAACAAAAAAAGCCACTTTCGTTCCATTCCAACAAATCGTCGTATCAACAAAAGAAAAATAAAACAAATACACACACATACACCAAACCCCATTTTCGATTCATTTTTATAATTGTAACAAAACATTAACATTTTTTACTAACTTTAATTACTTTTACAATTAATAAAGATTTTAGCAACATTTAAGCAAAAATATATATTTTTTAAATACACATTTTCTTTTAAGAATATACATTTTTATACTAAAAGAAAAATAGAGCATACAACATACACAACAAATCCAACAAAGTAAATACACATACAGCAAAAATATTTTTCAACTTAATTTTTCACTACTTCTCCTGCAGTTCTCACATTAGATCCAATTACTTACCACTTATTAAAGTTAAATTAACAATTTTATGTAAAAAATTATATTTTTAAACCACTTTTTACTTAAAAAAAATAAATTTTTCGATAGACAAAAATGCTAAAGACAACAACGAGTCGAGACGAACACAAACGAATGCAATAAATTGGAAATGAAACAAAAATGGCCGTTTTTGAGTGCTGCAAGAGTACAAAGTTGTTTTATACAATTTCATTACAGAGTTGTATTTTGAACATTTTAAAAAAATATAAAATCCTCTCGATTTACATTATTTTATTTGAAATGTGTTAGTTTTAATCTAGTTATTGAATACAAATATTTCGTAGCAAAATTATAAAACACCTTCATACAAAAAATAAAACAAAGTACAAGTTTTATAATATATAAAATATAATAAAATATAATAAAGTATTAATATATAATAATATATAATATATAAAATATTTTATAATTCTAGAAGGAACTGTTTACTTAATATTTCATTATTATCCTTTGAGGACCTTATTTTTATTTTGTATTCTGTGCGTGATTGCAGTGACATGTGCTGAAGAAGTGTCAAATGTAACAGCAAAAATTTTTTGGTGTTTAACAATCGAAATCGATTATGATGCCTAAGATTGTCCCTTATTCCCATTTTTTTCTAGACTTTAATAAAGGGATGAATCTAAACATTTTCCAGGCATCAGGTATTATTAGGGACTGCATCTCCCTGCTCTCCAAGGTTCTTCAACATAAGTATGGAGATGGAGAAGATTTAGCCGCATTTACGGCCTCTATAACTTCATGTGATGTAAAAATTGCGGTGAGTCCATGACTGGAAGGTTGTGAAGTTTGCTAACAACACTTCGCTTCGCCTTATCTTTCTCCGGATGCTTAAAAATTGCCGGAAAAAAGCTCCTGAGCAATCCTTAGGGTCGGAAATGGTTTTGTTTGCAAGCTTAATTGTGACCTTATAATCTTCTTCTTGGGATTAGAGAGAGATCGGAAAATCGACCACAGATTATTCACACCAGTGACCTAACCATTTAATCAACTATTTAGCTGATCAATCCTAGCGTCACTATATTTGGTATTGCGAATATCATTACAAGTACTGATGTTACATCTGGCGAGTTAGCGTAAGTACCTTTAATCCGTATATTAATAACGTTCAATTTTGTCCATCTGTGTGTATTCATTCTGTAAAACTATTTATAAAAATTTCTCAATTAAATTATTTTAACATTTTACAATCTAAATAACATTTAATCATATTTAATATAAATATTTCAATTGAGATTGGTCAATAATAGTTGTTATATAATAAGATAAATTATAACATATATCACAAAAAATATATAACTTGTGTTTAATTTTTGATAGAAAACTAGTTAACGAGATTTGTATCATTGGAATTTTGGTTAGAGTTTCTTTGTGTTGGAATTTCAGTACTTTGCATTATATTTCTTAAATGTGTACGCTGTGTTGTACTCCAACATGTCATACACATGCGAAACTCCCATATATGTTGCAAAACCAACTACTGTAAAAAATAATAAGACGGTTGCTACAGCTCCCAATAGGCCAAACATAATCATTGTTAAAATGGTTAGTAGTGTTCCTGTGCAAACATATAAATAATTTGTGTTATTTTGATTTCCGGAACTATTGTTTTTAGAATATACTTACCTTCTAATACTAAGAATCCGGTAAAGGTCATACAAATTGTTGACAAGGCAAATGCAAAAAATAGCAAAACTGGTAACGCTGTAGCTATACCAGCGGCTAATAAACAAATTGCCATTTGGGGATGTTGCACACACCATTGGGCTAAGCGATCAAACACTTGATAGCCTCCCAAATCATACATAACGTAATGAAAAGTTTGTTTTAGTTGATCATCTGTATACAAATATAATTTTTCATTCATTCATAGGTTTCCCAATTAAAATTAAAGAATACTAACATATCTTCCTGGACACTTTTGTTATGATATTTATCAGAACATCTGGATTATCTATTGCATTTGATTCCGTGTTATTTTGTTGTTTCTGTCCATCATTATGTGAATTTCCATGACATTCTGTATTTTTATCTTCTGGTGTTCCCATACCCTCATTATCAGCAGAGCTAATGTTGACTTCATCGCTTACTAATGCCTATTAACAAATACAAACATACATTCAAGATAATTTCTTTGATTTAAATAAATAAAAATATATAATCAATTTTAATATTTACCATATTTCTTTAATGTTTAATATTAAATAAAGTCGAATAAACAGTGCCAATATATTTATTTATTAGTTGTAATTGTTGTTGTCATTATTGTTTATTATAAATATTACACCCCGTCTGTGTAGAATGTTTACGTTTCAAAATAATAGAAAACAGAAAATCTTTTTTAGAGCATGGCAAATCAAATAGGTGAACTCAATGTCCTGACTGGATGTGCCCAAAAATATATCTTTTCGACAAGAGGGGTAAGACTAAATAATCGGCTTTCTTTACATATACATGTTAAAATTCTTTCTTTGCATAACAAAAGAACATAAACAACACACAAACAAACTTACAAACACGTAGCGTAGCATAGGACAAAAATGTAAATACACACTGTAAACAAACTTTGACCATTTTTTATCAAGAGAGAGAACAAAACACAGAGAAGTGTCGGGTTTAAAATATTTACACTGTTGTTCAAATATTTAAAACCTGCTTTTTTCTTCTGTTCCTGTTCGTGTGCAAAAAAAAAAACATTACAAAAGCTATACGAAAAGGAGGGTATAAAATGTAGGAAAAAATAAAGCCAAAAAACAATAAATTATGTATGTCTTAATGTACAAAACGATATTTCATTTATTTGTAGTTATTTTGTTTTGATGCTGTTGATTAGGTCTGCAGGAAAAATAAAATAGGAAAAATTTTGCGTCAATTTAGAAGTTAAACAACACTGTTTCCTTTTATGTTGTTTATCATGACTTTTGTCATGACCTGTTATTTGTGCCATGATATTTACTTTTTTGTAAACAAACACCTTGACAACTTAAATATATCATTATAAATCAGCTGAGCTTATACGACTACCTTCATTTATGTCAGTAATCAAAACTAAAAATATTAAACTGCCGGTTGGTTAAATTCTCACATAAATTTAATCTATTTAACTGGTAATAACATAATATGGGAAATTTAACAAATATTTACATAATAATTTCGTTGAAACAAATTGTTTCCTTTTAAATAAAACTTTTTAAAGAAAATTTACAATTATTATATGTGAAACTTAATTGGAAAATTGGAATTTTTAAAGAAAGGGAGTGGTAATAGCAGTTGGCGTGACGATGACCCTGTAGTATATATTTTTATGTATACCTAATATTATATTATTCTTGATAAAGCCAAGATATTGTTAATAATTAATAATTTACTAAATTGATTTTTATATAAAATTAAATTCTTTTCATTTGTAGATTAACTACGCACAAAGTTAGTTTAAAATGGCCACTCAAGAGGTAAATAAAATATTAAATCATAAAAATGATTATGTTTATTCTTATCTTAATTATGTACTTTGTACTGTTAACATTAATTTAAGTTGTTATATTACATGTGCTAATTATTGTTTTTATCTTTCTTCATTTCTCTTTTTTATCTTCATATAGGAATTCAATAAAGCTGCTGAAGATGTTAAGAATTTGAACTCTACTCCCTCCGATAATGATTTATTAGAACTTTATAGTTTATATAAACAAGCTACTGTAGGCGATTGTAATACAGGTATGTAAAACTTTTTATGAGTTCTAAAAAATGGAACAAGTCTAAGGAGTGAGTTCGAACAATTTTAACATAGTTCTTTTCTTTATTTATTTAAAATCATTACAATTAAAAAAAACAAATATTTTATAATTTTATGGAACTAATGATGAAATTTGGTCCCTTTTTCGGAAACCATTTTATTAAGGTTTTTACAGTACTTTCTGTCACTTTGCTCGAACAGGTAGTCCAATTTCGTTTAAAATCTACCACACTTTTGGAAATCTTTTTTGTACTATTAAATCGTTTTCAATTAAGTCTCTTCACTGGTACTAGCTCCGGGAAATTTGAAGGATTTGCCTCTCATGGTATAAATACCACTTTATTATTCTTGTACCACTCAAGGGCTTGTTTGTTTAGCATAGTGACAGGATGCTAAGTCACGTCAAAAATAAGTGGACACATTGAAGTCCTATGAATGGAATCTCCTTTTTTTGTAAAAATTCCTTGATGTGAAAATTTTAGAGCCTGACGTCAATTATTTGTTATTGGCTTCTTTTGTCGCAACAGCATATTACTTGCCATACCAAGAACTTTTTGGGAAATTATGTCTACTTTTGGGTCCTAAGCTTTTCACTATTCTTTCCATCAGCAACATTGAATTATTGACCAAGAAGTTACGAATAATCTGCAAGAATGTTTTCTTTAGAAAGCTGCTTTCCTACAGGATTGTTCGAGCAAAATGCTGTCACTTGAATTGTTATTTGTATGTGAAAAATTTTTGAACTCACTCCTTATAAACAAAAAAGTTATTTTATATAAACTAATCTTTGAATAAAAAATATATTTTTTGTTTAAGTTGTTCACCTTTTATAATTCAATTGTTTAAACATTGCACATGATAGATGATTGTGACTTTTGACAATGTGTTTTATGTTATCAAATATATTATTTTAAAGAAAACCAGGGTTATCGTTAATTGTGCAATATTAAATAAATTAATATTTTTAATATATCATATCATTATCGTATTCAAATCAATTGGATTACACATTGATAATAATTTATATTGGAAATACATGCTAACAATAGAGTTAAAAACATTTTTAAAATTAATATAATTTAGTTTACAATTTGAATTGCTTACTTTATCTAAACTAAAAATGTATTAACAAAATTAATAAATTTATTGTTTTTCTTAGATAAACCCGGATTTTTGGATTTCAAAGGTAAAGCCAAATGGGAAGCCTGGAATAATCGCAAGGGTATGTCAACTACTGATGCTACTAACGCTTATGTAGAAAAAGTTAAGAGTTTAATTGCATCTGTTGGTCTTAAAGCATAAAATGACAACGAAAACACAAAGGCAAACACACACACACAAGTCCAGTTTCTTTTTTTTTAACAAAATTATTTCTTATAGCATTTATTGGAAAAATAAATGATTAAATAAATATAAGTTTAAATTAATGTAAACATACAATGTAATTGCACATTTTTAGATTAAAAATAAAAGTAAAGTAATGCATTTTCCAAATAGTTAAAGAAATTAATTTGAAATGAAATAAATAACAGGCATTTTATTATGCATGTACGTATACATACGTATGACGATTATGGGTTTGTGCTGATGTATGTAACATTAAAAAATAGTGTAACAACTCAGAATCACTTTCTATGTCAGTTTAATTATGTTCGGACGTCAGTCTGTCAGGATCTCTGTCCATGTTAAATTAATTTTCGGTACTTCTCATACAAATGTCCTCTCGGAATAGGGTTTTTAGGTCATAAGAGTTCTACTTATAAAGCTATTATACTATATGATATTTTCAATCGATGTGGCAAATTATGCGAGGGTCGGTCCATTACTTCATTTAGGTCCTCTTCCATGCATCACCATAAAGGGCATAAATCAAACAAATACGCAGGTATAGTAATTACAACTGGTCAAATTAAGATAAATACAATCTAAGATTGATTTTCGAAATTATGCGAGGGTTGGTCCCTCAATTCTACCAACTTCGATATAACCCCCTGAAAAAATCCTTTTCATACTGATACGTTTTACATTAATCTTATAATCATATTAATGCACTTCACACTTCACATCATAAATCAGAAAAACAAATAATACGAGAGTCGTTCATAGATTTTTCGCAACTGTCATTTACAATCAACAATGTGGTGTAGAGTATTACCATAGTCAGGCTAGACCGACTATAACATTTTTATTTATTTTTCTATAAACAAGTTGTGACTTTTTAATGGGTTTGAGGGAGGGTGTGAGGAATGTTTTCTAAATCTGTTAGTATATACTTTTATTTAATATCATTATTAGTGGTAGATTTATCATTATTTTGTGTTGTAACACCACTATTGTTGTGTAAAACACTTAAAGTTCTTTGGCGCTGATAAAATTCCTTTTGTAATTCTCTTAAATTAATTTCTAAGGTTTCAACAACCTCAAAATTCATATCTTGTCTGGCCTGTTTGATATAACCTTTGATTATGTTTATTTGCTCTACCAAAGGATCATCACTTTGCACCAGACCAGCAGTACTTATTTGATGAGCTGTCCAATTATCCAATGAGCGCAAATCAGACTAAAAATTTAAGAAATTTACAAAAAAAAAAAAAGTAAAACATAAAGAATTATAAATAATTTGTATGTTTCTTACCCCTTGAGCATAATCACCACTTCTTAAACTTGATTGTTCGGAATTTGAAGCTGATGCTAAGCCATAACGTTCATATGCTTCCATTGCCTGTCTACGTTCAGTGGCTATGCGTAACTCAGTTTCCATACGCTTACGTTCTTGTATTTTACGTATTTCCTCCTCTTTTGGTAAAGGTGGCAGTGAAAGCATTTTTTCTTTTATCAATTGTATACATGACAAACGTATAGCCTTTTTGAGACTCTCTTCACGTGTGCCAGCTTCACAAGCTATCGCTAATATACGTTTACTAAGTACATCAATAGCTTCGGCTACTTGACCTATTTTTCCACGTAATGCGCTAGCATCACTTAAAGTAAATATCGATTCACCTTCATACAGACTGCCAATAATTTTCAAATACATTTCGATATCGGGCATAACATTTTTTCGTAATTTTTGTATATCTCCATAAATATGTGTTATAGGAGGGCGACATGTACGACTTTCGTGCATTTCTTGTCGAGTCTCCAAAAGCCAGAGACAGTGATCACAGGAACGTAAACCACTTTGCTGGGAATTCGAGGAGTTTGTATCTGTATTTTGTTTGAGTGGTTCACTGTGTTGCATTGTGAGACTGGCTAATTCCACTGAAAATATTTCATCAATATTAATTATTAAAAAGGGCACATTCCAGAAATAATTAAATAGAGAAGAACATAATTTATGTTTTTTTAAACTGATAATTTGTTGATAATTCTGAAGTACCCATCAGAAAATGTTATTGGGGTTGTGAAAGCTTAAAAAAATCTGTTAGTTCAAATGCCCAAGGGCTTTCTGGACTAATGATAGATGCAAGTTACGCCATAGATAAAATTATAGACCGAGACAGGTACTTGACAATGTTTATAATAAGTGACCTCCAAAAAACATATGGATCCTAATAAAAGAATTTTGAACATACACAGATGGATAAAAGTCACTGTCATTTACCTTTATAAAAATTTGAAAGACCTATGCGCCTCTAAAACTAATTATATATAAAAACAGTTTAATTCCGAATAAAATTTGGTTTATTTAAAACGTTTTCTTTTTGTCAAAATAATTTATATTTATTAACGTAGTTTTTTAGCAAAAAAGTTATTTGAACATCTACATCTAAAGACTTCATCGTATAGGACCTTATTGTCGCCCTGTACGTCGAGTGTTAAATTCTGATAGATAAAAACCCAGAGCTTGCCAAAGGAAACGCCTTTCTTTCGCAAAAGAGTGCATCAAAAAAAGGAATAGACTTTAGGCATATATTTAGGAGTAATATTTCGTGAGGAAAACTAAATTTCCACATATTAGACGGACGTGCTTTGATATGGAGGAAGAAGAGGGAGGCTATACAAGAATGGGAGAAAATTAATCCAGAAGTAACGAAAAAGTTAGTGCACTTCATGCAGAAACGTTTGCAGGAAATTATTCAAAATTTAATGCAAACATACCTCGTATTAAAATGGTAATAATTTTTAATTAACTTTACTTGACGTTAAAGCTCGCCAGTAGTTATATGACTTTTTTCGTATAATGTAAATTTATATTTTATAATAAGTATAAGAAATAATATTTGAATAAAATATATTTTATGTTTAAGTTAATCATTTCTGAGCATTTGGAGCCTTTAACATTGTACATGGTAAATAATGGTGACTTTGTACTACATATAATGTAGTTCATAAGATTTCATTACCTCTATCCCAATTACTGTCGGCTAGTGATTTAAGGATAATAATTTCTTCACAATTTATACAACTCAGTAGACCGTCGCATAAGTTATCACGTTAATTCCAGAAGAAGGCGCTAGAAGTTTCTCGAAACTCTACGAACTACTGACGGCCACTCAAATAGTTTACGATCCATCTTAACACATTGTTAGGCCATGTAGAGTACATTTAATCCTGTTATTGATAGCACCAAAGACTATTGATTAGTGGAAGGGCAACGAGGGACCCCTTAACAGGTGACAGGAAGGAAATCAGTCTATAGACTGTACTTAATTTACGTCCTTTCTATTCTGCTGAATTGCGATGACTCAACCCATTTTCGAGGCATTATTTATTATCAGGCTCCATATTGAGAACTTAAAAACTATTGTAAAATACTCAGCAGGGATTTTCAATGTATAATCTGCCGGAGCCTTAGATCTTAGAACTTAAATATTAAAACAATATATTCTTCTTCACATAAACAGGTTTTTGTTTTTATTTAGCCAATCAAGCACTTTTAAATTGAACATACATTCTTATATACATACATACATTTTATGTAAAAATTTATATATTTTTTGCCAAATTTTTATAAATAATTTAGAACAAATCTAAATTTGTTGTCCAGAAGCAATCATAAATTTGAACACAATAATATTCAAAGAAATGTTCATAGGCTTTATCATCCTATCATATTAATGTCATACATATACATATATATTTACAATAATATTGATTAAACTAGAAAAATGTGTCCTTAATGATGATGTCCAAATGTAATTAATAGTGGCAATAGTGCACCAAATATCATAATAACAAGTTCAGTAAAGCTAAGACCGTTGGCGGGAACAATTTGTGTTTGTTGCTCTATATCATCCTCCGAAACTAATGGACGATATTGACGTTGGGAAGAATGTGAATGCGAATGTCCTCCCTGTGTTAATTCTGGTAAAACATGCACAGTCGCCACGTATAAAAATGTGCCGGCAGAAAATAGCATAGCAATACCAGTAGCATTTACAGAGTTTAGTGTTTCCTTTTGCTCTTGGCCGATGCCAAAGTAAGTTAATAATGTGAGGAGAGGAGCTGATAAAGAAAATATCGCTAGATGTTTGCGTATCTGTTGTCGTTCGATTTTTTCATGCAGCAAGAAACTAACTAGACCAAAAGCAGCGGGAGCTTTATGTAACATTATAGCAAGGAATACAATCATTTCAACATCTTTGTGGCTGGTAGTAGCAGCCGCTCCTAAGGCAACACCATCAGCTGCTGCATGTACTACTAAGCCCAAAGTGGCGGTTATATTTTTATCATTAGGTGAAGAATTCTTTTGTCGCTTTTGTGATATCTGATCCACTAACATCATAAAAACAAATCCCAATACCAATGATAGGCCAATAGTACGAGAATGATCTTTTTCATCGCCGTGAGTGAGGGGCGCAGAGGGTTGAGCTGTATTAGTAGTAGTTTTGATTGCTGTTGGGGTTTCGCCTTCGGTATATAGAGATCTTATACCTTCAGGTATAATCACAGTTAATGCTGTACCCACTAATAAGCCTGCACCTAATACCGTAACAAATTTTAGCTTCTTCTCACTTAACTTCATTACCAGGGGAATGTTACCGGCTACATATGATCCAACTAACATTACAATAACTAACATTACCAACATTAAAGTTTCCTCCGCCATTTTTTGCTTGATATGATTGTTTTACTCAGTTCAAGATTCAGTTTAAGATTCTGTTGGGGTTTACGATTTATTGCTGAAGAGAGGAGTTTTTCATTTACTTCGATTATGATTTAAATCCTATTTTCTCATTTGGGAGATTCTTATAACTTTCTTGCTTCTAACTGGATATAACATTAATAATTATTGTTTTTGTTTTATGCCACGTTATCTTATGTTTTCTATTGACTTTTTAACTTGACTGTTCTAAACTTTAGATAAAAATATATGTGTACACTATTAATATTTCCTATCACTCATCATTTGATTTTTATTTAATTATTTCTAAATATTTAAAATTTTATTAAATTAATCCGCAAATTTAATTGTTATTCTTTTCATTTTCATCATTTAAAAAACAATTTTGTATGCACTTTCTTTACTTTCTATTATCTTTTATAAAAATGTTGTTTTTTTTTAATTGAATTTTTGATAAGTTGTTTATTTTGGTAGTGAAAATAAAGTAGAACTCATGATACATACACAAGGTTACACTTAATTCTACAAAAACAATTTGACAATTAATGTGACAAGTATTCACAAAAATCAGCTGTACATTTGCGTATACCGTTGAAATAGTAGTAAATTACATTTTCGACTTTTTCCGATCTTTAAAAGGTTTAATTTTAAATAAATACAAATTTAAGAGTTAAATTCGGCCGTGCTGTATTTTTTATACCCTTCACCTTTGCTTATATGGAATTTTTTGTTTTTTAAGCAAGGGACTTAACATTCAACCTAATATTAATAAGCTTTCATAATATCATCACTTGTAGAAGAATGAGAAAATAACAACCATTACTAAAGTCTTTATATGAGTCAACATACATTCTCTAGAGCACTCAATATGTATGCAAAATTTTATTCAGATTAGGAGTAGTTTTCGCTCTTATAGGGGATTCAAACTATCGAAAAATATATTTTTACCTATAACTCAGGAACTAATGGTCCGATTCATTTCATGTAAATCCGCTAAATTAATTAAAATCTAATTTAAAAAATAAGTCTCCAACTCCTATTGATTCTTAAAAAAAAAACAATGGCGCTAATGCCTGCGCCATTTATAAACTAATTTCTTGGATATCAATAGCAAAATTTTCGAAAGCATTTCCAATCATTTGACTTACATATCATATATGTCAACTATGTCAACTGCCAGTCCATTACTACCACACACTCAGTCCTGAAGATTTATGGACTCATCCAATTGAACATGAACCAAAATTAATAAATTGACTAATTCTTTCCAGCTGCTACAAAAATAAATTACCGTTCGACTCAGAATCGCATTCTGAGTCGATTTAACAATGTCAGTCTGTGAACAAAAGTCAGGTCGCAATTCTAGAAATGTCTTGTATAACTTTGCATGTGTCACTATTTCAACTCGAGAACGATGCCCATTAAAATTGGTGATGATGGGCCCATTATTTTACCTAATCCCAATGCAAATGTTTCTCCCCGAATATGCGAGGATTATTTCGCATACAACTCCCCTTCCAAATGTAACTTTAAAGGGTTTAAATTAATTATTTAAATTTGAATAAACATAAGCAAAAATTTATGAGCGAAATTGTACGAGAGAATTTGTTCAGAAATTGAAGCCAAGCTTTCTTGTTGCATAATAGATAACGAGATGTATATTCTGACAGATTTCGCAACTTCCTGATTAAAAATTGTTGTCAAGAAATATGCAGTTGCAGTAAAAGGAATGTTTACAACAACGTGTCCCCATTATTTTTTCCTGACTTTTCTTTTCTGTCCTATGATAAACAATCCTTTGAGTGGTGCAAGAACAATGAACTGCTCGAAGCTAAGGCCAGTGAAACAATATTGGGCTCTTGTTAAAATAAATTTGAAAAGCACAAAAAAGTTGACCAAAAGTGTGGCAGTTTTTAAGTGGAGATGGACTACTTGTTTGAGCAAAGTAACAGAAACCACTTTTAAACGGAAGGTTTTACGAAAAAGTTTTAAAGTTTCATCACTGTAATAATAATTGTATTGTAATAATAATTTCAATCAAATAAAAAATTCAAAACTGTTAGACTAGTGCTTACGTTTTTATATACATATAAGTATGTTAAGAATTTTTGGTTTAATTGTCTAAAATAATCAAAATAATTAAACATTTTAATTATTTAAATTTTTGATTCAGATAAAGGGAAAATTCTGAGGAATTACATTTTTTTGATTAATCAGCCACAAAAAATCGATTTTAGTAAAAATGTGTCAGTGTAAAGAATCAATTCTCAACCATAAACAGTATCGATTCTGCAATAAATACTCTGTATTAAAGACACTTATGATCATATTTTTACATAAATACACTGAATAAAAAATGAAAAAATTATTAACAGGTTTAGTTTAAATACTTTAGTATGTACGTTAATGGAAAAATTGCTTATTGGATCTTGTAAACTTTGAATTTTTTTTAGGTTTAATATAAAATCTTGTACCTAAACATTGTGCTTAAAATAATTTACTTACATGCTGTTTCCAGAGGCAAAAATTTGGAGCAATCATGACACATGATACTACCGCACAAGCGACAATGATGTTGACGCCTGGCTATATGAAAACTTTTGGCACAATTAGGACATAATTTAACCGAACTACCATCCAACCAAGGTACAATCTAAAACAAAAATGATTGATCCGTAACTAATTTTATAAACTTCATTGCATTGCAAAAAATAGGGATATATAGCCACCTTTTGTTCATGTTGTTTTCTCAAAACTGCATCAGTGGGCATATCTTTTAATAGCTTATGTAGTCTTATAATCAATTTATTTGTTTCACTAGCGTAGCGTTCCAATCGAGGATTTCGAACTGATTGAAAATATTCTATTTGAGAACGTTCGACGCCAACTTCTTGATGATCCATAAAGTTGAAAACATTCATGCGCGATCTTACATTGCTAGTTTCCCGTACAGTGGGTTCGCTGCCACCACGTGATGAACTTGATATAGTAACATTTTTCTCTAAGCTTCTTGATAAATCAAAATTAATTTTCTTTTTAGCTTTGCTGAAAATCTCCTTAAACAATGTCTTGAGATCGTCATCTTCAGCATGAGATTTATCGAAGTGGTCAGTGAGAAATTCTAACGACTTTAAATCTTCACGACATATGGGACAAATAAATCCTTCAAGTATTTCGCCATCAACATCACTTTCGTCAGGTTCTCCAAAGGGATTCGACATAATTAGTAAAGGAAATGCTTAAGATAAAAATCCACCTCCTTTTGTTATGAGTTTTTTTTTCCTGATTTGCTTAACATGAAATTTTCTACAAAACAGCTGGTTTTGATGTTTTGATTGTGAATGTTTTTATTGTGATTAATGTTTGGGGAAAATCGATTATTTTACAGAAATCGATTATAAGTAAAAATTTTAACAATTCAATATTTCAATATCTTCAATATTTTGGAATAAATAAGGATCCGTATGTTATTGATTTTTTTTACTTTTTTCATTTTTAAACATACACAAATGGACAAAATTTAGCGTCATAAAACGTATGATATATAAAAATATTTTAATTCTTCATGAATAATAGTTTTTTTTTGAAATGTTTTTTCCATAATTTATCTTAATAACAATAAATCGCTATTGGTTCGACTGCAATAGCAGCAATTGAATTATGTGCATAAAACCGTGCGCAAAAAGGCAATCAGTCTTGTTTATCTTTCCTTTTTAACCATCTCAGGTATTAATTTCTGTGCTAGCCAGTAGTCAAAGTGGTGAGTAGCCAATAATAAAATAATATATCTTAAAATAAAAATAAAATTATAATTTAAAAAAATAATTAATATTTTATTTTTATGGGGATACCTCTATCGTATTACTATCTGATATTGGGAGTATTCTGTGAACATTATACATCCTATTTAATATATGCGTGTAAAACTTTTTTTGATCTAACTCCATATCTAATTAGATTTTTTATATTGTAACTTTTGACTGTTCGAAATATTCCCCATAGAGGGCGTACAAAAACAAAACAACCAAACTAAACAATTCTCTTTTTTAACATGCCTGTTTTAGTTCGATGAAATGTCAAAGTAATAGTCAATTGTTTTATTGTGAATTTTGTTTGATATCGTCACTTTCTTTTCTGTGTGTTGTTCTCTGTTAAAAGATTTTGCAATGCAGATTTTAATAAAATAAATTGTTTATAAAATGTGAAATTATAAAAATATAGAAATTTAGTAGACTTAATTAAAGTGTATTATAAAATATATTTATTTATCATTAAAACAAACGTAAAAATTTAATGTTTATTTTGCATTTTGTGGGCTGCGGAAGTTTACTACCACTACAATAATAATTAAATACGTACATGAATCTTATAAATATACATAAAGACGTATTTTATTAAAGCTATAAAATAAAAAATGTAAGAGTGTAAAAGATAATTGTTAAAAAAATAAAATCAAACAACAACATGATTATTAGAATTAATTAATTTTGATGGCAATTTTTTTAAATACGTATTATTTAACTAATTTATTGTGAGTGTTGCAATATTCTAAACAAATTTGGTGACATTTTTTCAATTTTTTTAAGTATTAAAAAAATTAATTTGTCACAAGGCCAAAGGTGTTAAATGTTTTTGGTATAGTGTTTTTTTATTTATAGTTTATTTTTTTGGGTTGTATTTACTCGTTACAAGTGCCTTCAATAAACAGTGTGTGTGATGAGAGTATATTGTTTTTGTTTTGTTTTATCATTTGTTGGTTTTTTGCCAGGCTGCCTGACGCAGCCAGCTGAGTTTATAAGTGGCACTTTGGTGCATCAAATACATTATTAATAGAGTGTTGTAAGATAAACAAATATACAGGTGTTATGTTGTGTGTGTGTGTGTGTCTGTATATCGATATGAAATTTAACGAAATATTCCAGCACTAGAAACAGCATCTATTTTTTATTATATGTTTGTGTTATAATTTGCTTTTCTGAGATTGTGAACCATCGAAGCATTGAAGTCAAACTCATAAACAATTCAACCGCTAACTCTTGCCTGGCTGTCAGCTAGCCAACAGGTCTGATAATTTTTTCTCTCATTTATTTTTTACTATAAAGTTTCATCACTTCATTCAGAATTTCTTAAACTTTTTAGTACATTCTTCAAACAGATAAAAAGATAAAAAGTCTGTAAAAGTTATTATTATTTTTTTTGCTTAAGTTTAAATCATTGTCCTAGAGATTTAAAAAATTACATATCGCTCTTCGTAGTTTTTGATATGTAGGGACCAGAAGTTTCGTAAAAGAGAGTGGTCTTATAGAAACCTATTAAATGATGTATAAAATCTATTAAACCATTAAGAGATAAATACCATTACAAAACACGTCCGTCTAAAATATATTATATCTCAAAATCCCTTTCTTTGTTGTTTCATTTGGTTCACCTTTTTAATCTGAAATGAAACGAAACCATAAAAACTTATATTTTTATAATTTTTTATTTGATTGAAATTATTATTACAATGTTTAAGAAAAAATATTTTTAATCACTTGTGATGAAGTTCTGAAACTTTTTCGAAAATCCTTCCATTAACGTTTTTATAGTGGTTTCTGTCATTTTGCTCGAAAAGGTAGTCCATCTTCATTTAAAATCTACCAGTCTTTAGGACACCATTTTTGAGCACTTCAATTCTTTTTTAACAACGGCATACATACATACATACATACATACATACATACATACATACATACATACATACATATATACACATTCTATTTTATACAAATATATAGATAAATTTTATAATTTTTAGTCTACTTTTATTAGGACTAATTTATTAACTATGAATTATGAATCATATATTTGTTTAATATTACCTCATATACATGTGTACGTATTTATGGTCTATAAACATTTTTGTTATTATCAATTTATAAATAATTATCAGTGAATATGCATGAATGCAGAATTATTTGACTTGGAAATTAACCTTTTTTAAATATTTTTATATAAAGTCCACAGTGTTTTTCTTACAAAAGAAAAATATTTACGATTTGAATTTTTATTTTATCAAAAAATAAAACATATTTAAGACTGATAACAAAATATGAAATATTCCAAAATGGTAAAAGTTTAAGAATGACTGCATTATTTGTATTAATTCAGATACTTTTTGTGTTATACATCCATCCAAACATTCAAACAATATTTTGTGGGATTTTTCCATTTTGCTTTTACTATCTGTTAGCTACTTTACCAACAGAGTAGAGTAGTTGTTAATTATTTTGATTTCATTTGATTTTTATTTCATTTTCAACATTTTGCTTTATTAAAAATAAACTTTATTTTTATAGATGTATTTGTTGGTGTTTTAACATTCTTATTATTTTTTGTTTGTTTGTTTCCTCTATGAGAAAAAACAAAAATATTGCAACATCAATTAAAACTATAAGACTACATAAGACGATGAAACTATTAATATTATTATTTTAATTAAAAAAAATTATAAATTTATTCTCAGTTATTGAAATCAAAAAAAAAAAATTGATTTTATAATATTATTGTTTTAGTGATTATTAATTAAATAATGCGATACAAAATTCCTCTCAATTTTTCCTCTCTTCAGTAAATTTCGAGATAAAGAATTAGAATCTTATATAAGCAATGCGATCGAAAAACTCTTAACTTGTATATTTGACAATAAAAACGAAACCACCAAACTTACGGTTTCCACTTTTCTTTATTTGATTGAAATTATTATTACAATTTACAAATATAAAACATTTTATAGTTAAATCACTTTAAACTTTTTCGGGAACCCTTCCATTAACTTTACTATAGTGCTTTCCATCACTTTGCTCGAACAACTAGTTCATATTCGTTTAAAATCTACCATACTTTTGGACGACGTTCTTTGTTTTCTCTTTTAACAAGATTTGCATCTCTTAGAAGAAATACCACATTATTGTTCGTGATACAAGGAGAGCTTGTTTACCATAGTGAGAAAATACCAAGTCAGGTCAGAAATAAATATTGTAAATATCGGTAATTAAAAAGCCGATTGTAAAAAAAATTTTGACTTCTTTTGCTGCAAATACCAAGAACTTTTTGGGAAATTTTGACTTTTTTGGGTCCTTTTTTCCATTGAGTATCAGCAACAGCAGCAAGAATTTTTTAATTTTACTTTAATTTTCGTACTCTGTTTTTTTATTTGTTGGCTTTAGAAACATCATGTGGACCATTGCTTCTATCTAAAGAAGTTTTCTATCAATGAACAAGTTCTCCCATTACTGTTTAATAACATAGAAAACTGTTTGGCGTCAAACCTTTTAATTATCATTAATAGGAATTGAAGAGAAATATCTAGTAAAGAAGAAGAGGTGACCATTTTTAGGACCCTTTGACCGGGATAGTGTAGGCGCGTACATGTCTTAAAACTTAAACTCGCCTACGCTTCTACTATAACTTCCGTTCGAAAGTAAGAGATTTATTTCCACTTCATTTGAAACACTTTAACTGTATTTTAAATAAAGTTCAAATTGATTTAATTAATATATTATTTGCCAACTTAATGTTTTCTTGTTAAATTTTTTCTAATTGTTTAAAAAAAAAGTAATGTACATTTATAGGAATATGCAGCAGTGTATGTCGAAATGAAAAATAAATAATTAATTATAATAATTTCAAATAATAATTTTTCCTAATCTTTTTTCAGAAATCTTTAAAATTTGCATCACGTCATCAATATAAAATTATTGCAAAAAAATAATAATTTAAATAAGAAACAAAAACATCGAACAAAATCAAAAAATAAAAATAATATTAAGAGAACAAACACCACAGTCAATTATATTACGTCTCTCCCCTCCAATATTTACAATGAAACGTCGCCTGAAAAACTTATGATGATAAACTAAACTAAAATAAGCACAACGTACATAAATGTACATACAGTATGTAGATATAGATGTACGTGTACATATGTATGTAATATAATGTTAACACACATACAAGTACGATTATGCAGTACATTCATACTTATGAATAAGTAAAAAAAAAGAGTCAAAATATATACATAAACTTACAAACAAACATACAAACATATATATATCCAATTTTAATTCTATATTAAAAAAAGGCAAAAGAAATTAACATACATACTTTTGTATTGTATATGTTATAATATACTATAAAGTTTATCTATTTGTGGATATAACACAATTTATCTTTTTTGTATTTTGTTATTGTTGTATAGTGTAAAAGACAAAAACTAAACTTTAATAACAATAACAACAATTTAAATAAACGATAATAGAAAAAAATTGATATATATTTGCAAAGCAAATCAAAACAAACTTGAAATTTATTGAAATACATTTACATACTTATACACCAGATAAACACAACATAACTCATTTAAGAGTGTAAAATAATAATTGAGAAAAACAAAAAAAAATAATAAAGAAAATATGAGTTGGTTACGTTCAAGCCCCTTGAGACAAAGTTTAACACGTACTCAGAGTAATGGCTCTGGTTCAGGGAGTTCATTTTTTGCATCAACATCCGCAAGTGCCGGATCAACACAACATCATTCCGTTTTAAGACAACGTCCCATAGATACAGCTACAGATTGTGATCCACGTGCTTGTTATGATAGTTTTTGTAAACATTGGCAACAAGCCTATGATATTATTCAAAGAGCCGATGGACCAAATCGAACACCAACACATGATGATGTTTTGGCGGTAGTTTCACATTTGGATTTTATGGTAACACTTTTGTTAGTGGAATTACATCACTGTAATAAAATTGCCTTACCCGATGCAACAAACACACCACCAGCTCCATGTTTGGAATATATGTTAAGTGAAAACCTGCTGGATAAATTATATGAATGGGGCTGTACGACAGGACGTTATGCTAATGCTGTGCGTTTGGAACAATTGAAATTGTATGAATTATTGGTTAGTCATTCCAGGCATCAGCTCCTGTGCCACGAGCCCTTTCTAAGGCCATTACTTAAGATATTGGCTTCCAGTCAGGGTGAAATATTTCCTCCAGATCTTGAAAAACGTTTGGTTATATTACTAAATCAACTTTGTGTAGTTCTTATGCAAAATGTACATCTTTTGGATTTATTTTTCTTTACATCCGCACAAGAGACACAAAGCCCCAGCAAGTAAGTTCTTTATCACAATTATCAAATTAATTTCATTCATAATAAAGTTATTTTCATATAATTGCAGTTTCATAATATTCTCCTTACTCATACCGTATGTGCATCGTGAGGGAAGTTTGGGGCATCAAGCTAGAGATGCTCTTTTACTTTGTATGGCTTTGTCGCAGAAGAATTCAAACATTGGCACTTATATAGCACAATATTCATCCATGTGTCCTTTATTGGTGACTGGCCTTGGTGGTCTTTATTCCCGCCTGCCCAATTCAATTGAAATCAATTCAATCGATTGGCATCGCATAACTCCCGACGATGTCACCGAAATCCCAGAATTAACATTATTCATGAATGCTTTGGAATTTTGCAATGCTGTGGTTCAGGTGGCTCATGAAATGATTAAAAATCAATTACTCGATTTTATGTATCAAGGATTTATTGTACCCGTTTTAGGCCCAGCACTATTACAGGTATGTAACATGGGGGGTTAAACACAAAATTGACACACGCACATACTTATGGGAAACACAATTTAATGTTTCTTGTTATTATTCTGTATGTTGTATGATTGATTGTGTCCCCTTTTAAGTTTAATTTATTTGTATGTACGTATGTAAAAAAATTGTCTTCGATTTTTATGTGGTGTTGGTTTTATCATATTTTTTTTTGCAAGATTTATTACTAGAATATTTACTATAATTGGCCACTTATTGCCAAAAAAAAAAAATAAAGATGTTGTTCTGTCAATACATCGTAATGAAATAAATTTATCAAAAAATAAACAACGTTCAAAAGAAATTCATATTCATAAAAGGACTTTACAAAAAAAAATCTGATTTTTTTAAACAAAAATCCCAAATCGCTTGAATTTTTATAATTATGCTTTATAATGTAAGTCTGTCATTTGCAATTATTGTTATTTATTTAAATTATTTATTTTAAAGAGTGAGATCGAAAAATTCTTAACACATTTTTTTAATAAAACTTTTACAACAATTATTTGATTTATTATCAAGTTACTTTTGTAAAACATGTCAGTTATTATGTTTAATGTTAAACGAATGAATGTATTGTTCATATGATTGAAATGAGTGTCCAAAATAGAATACAACCTAACTTAGTCCTGTAAAAAGTTGGCCAAGCATTAAAAGCTCTGCTGTCAAATTATTTTCAATGTTACTTGATTGTCCGTTGATAGAAAACCTGGTTCAGGAAGAAGAAATAGAAAACATTTTCAAAAGAGTTCCCAATACATCCGGTAAGAAAACAGCCCGGTTAGCTCAGTGCTCGGACTGAAATGCTGCCAAAAACAGAGCAATGAAAGTGAAGTCAAAGTTTCTTAAAAAATATTTTTGCCGCAATTTTTATGTTGCTGATGCTTGAGGGATTATTGAAGAAATTTACATTAAGAAATGTTACAAAACGCTGCTTCTATCCATAAGTCGTTTTCGTTTCGTTTTTATTTACATACTAGCTTTTACCCGGTGTGCTTTGCTGCACAAAAAATTTTTCTCAGTCGTAGTTGTTGGGGCCAAATTTGAAAATTCTCTGTTTGATTTCTATCCGTCCTACATTTTGTCCAGTAAAACAGATCCTTGAGAAAGTAATTGAGACCAGGCTTCACAACTGTGAAGTTTAGATATTTAATAATTAATATTTGTTTTGTATGGGATTACCCTTCCTTTGGTCCTATCCGTCTTACATTTTGTCCTGTAAAACAGTTCCTAGAGAAAGTACTTGAGACCACATTAGAAACTCTTTCTGTTATAGATCTTTAGATATTCGATAATCAATAATTGCTTTGTGCCCCTTGGTCTGGTTCTATCGGTCTTATTTCAGGTATATTGGAATCATTCTGTTAAAATTTCATCAAAACAAAATACGTTAAGAACTTTTCAATCTTAGTCCTTATATGTTTATTGACTGACAACATTTTTCACGTTTGTATTCACTGTCCTTTAACTGCTCGTATTTGCTAAGTTTCATATTATTCTGTATAACATCTATTAAAAAGTATCTATCTCTTACTATTTGATCGTGTAACTAAATGTTCAACTTGTGTAACAAACTAAAATTTAACCGTTTTGTAAAACCACGCCAACAACCAATTGGTAAACATAAAATCGAAACAATTTTTTTTGGAAATATTCACAGACATTGAAAGGCAAACATTTCCAGACAAACGTGGATTCTCAAATTTCGGCCATGTCATACTTGGATCTTATACTGCGTTCGGTGACTGAACCAGAACTTATGAAATTATTTGTGAAATTTCTATTGGATGGTGAAAAGTTTGATGGGGAACGTATTTTGGATACATTAGTCGAACGTTTGAGTTCAACGGATCCCAATTTATGTATGGTTGCTATGGCCTTATTCGATACATTGCTGGGTTTGCATTGTGAAGATTTAATGTTGGAATTGTTACTGAAATATTTACTGCCGGGTAAACATGTACCCATATCTTATCGTCACAAAATCAACAAAATTGATCCCTATACAAATGCAGCCGAATTCTTTTTGGATCTAACACCAGATGTCATGAAAAGAGCAAGAGAATTGACAAAACATAAACATTTGGGCGATACAGCTCACCATACACATCCAACCATGCCTTCACCTACATCAACGTTAAGCAAAACCATAGGAGCTAATTGGAATTATTATGGACTGCATACGGGTGATAGTTTGTATGCCAATTATCATGCTTATCTATTCGAAGCTCATGTTCGCATAATGCAATGTTTGACGGCTTGTTCAAACTGGACACACGATTACAAGTATCAAAAATGGCCAAGAAAATCGGGCAAAGCAAATAATCAAACTTTGGAAATGGTTAAACAATTTTTTAATGAATACAACAACAGTCCCTTGTTGGAACATTCAAATTTAATTTCTTCTAGTACGACATTTTATGATGACAAAAAACAATTAGACAGTTTACAATCCATAGGAGAATCTAGTGGTTATGAATCATTTAAATGGAGACCGGCAGATGAGGAAATTGCTGTAGGTGAAGAATTACCACATTCTACAAATATATCAGTTGGTATGGCTGATACAGATTTAGATTCCAGTAGTTGCAACAACAAGCTGCAGTCGGTAACACAAAAGAAAGAATTTTGGAGAGTATCGAAAAATCGTAATGATTTATATTTAACAGATTTAGATTTTTCGGAAGATTTATTTGCCCAGGGGACAGTATCATTAGGTAAATATAATAATTGTTTGACAAAAGAACGAAAAAAATATATGATGACATTTTTATATATCTTAAGGTCCTTTTCTAAATGCTGTTTGTGGGAAATTGCAAACTTTTACCAGTAATACTCTTTATGTTAATCTACATCTCACTGGTCTGATAACACGTTTAGCCTGGTATCCATTACCACTTATACACTCCATTTTATTGCGTCCCGACATTGTGGTAACATCTGATACACCTTCTTTTCATCAAGTTTTACGTATACTCAAACAACAAATTGATGCCGAACTACCTGTGGTGGAAGATTCTCTAGAAATAATTGATGTAGCACGATCATATTTGATTGATCGTGAATTTCGTTTGATCAACGCCCGCAAAGCATCCGAAAATTCTCCTTTACATGTAGCCAAAGTTATGTCAACACAACAATCAACCTATGCTGCCCTATCGGCCTCCTCACCTGTACAAGTTACACCTTCATCTTCGTATGATCCCTTTAAACGTAACGATACAAAAAGAATGAGTATTAGTAAATCTATAACAAGTATGTTTAGCCGCAAAGCAAATGGTAAGTTAAAATATTTTACCATTCTTTTATACAAAAACAAATATTTTACAATTCTTTTTAAAACATTTAATACAAAAAGAAACACTTTAATATCTAATTATTTGTTTAATATTATTTTATTTGGGAAACGATTTAAGGTGATATTTTTTATATGAGAACAAAAAAAAACTAAAATGGTTTCAAATTGGCTTTAATTTATTGAGTTTATTTTTTTAATACATACATTTATAACTCCATTATAGAATTAAATCACACACATACATCAGTTTTTTTCCCCTGTTGGCCATTACAAATAACATTTTTTTATACAAAAAGTTTCCTTTATAAAAAGTCATTTAATCATATTTTAATACATTTTGATTTTTGTTTTTTTATTTTTTTTCTTACGATATTTCCTTAGCTACATCTGGCTTATCACAAATTTATGCATTCTTCACCGGTAAATATTTCACTTTACTTGGTATCATTTGTTTGGTTAATCGAAATTGTTGTAGTTTATTAAAATATTCGATTATTTTATTTAGATTTATAAATAGATTTATATAATTTCATAATTTTAATTGTAGATTGTTGCTGCTTGCTTCTATATTTTGTGTGTAGTGCATTATTAATGTATTTTTGTTATTGCTTAGTATTTAATAGTTAACAAATTAAAAAAAATTAAATATATTATTAGTAAATATAAAATTATAACCAATTAAAAATATATATGAAAGAGCACCCAATTTCATGGAAATAACTCCCAATTTCAATGAAATAACACCCAATTAGAAACATGAAATAACTTCAACAATTTGGATTTTGTTAAATTATGCAATTAGAACTATTTTTTTTTTTTTGGAAATAAGACCCAATGAAATAGATCCCGAGAAATGAAAATGTTCCAAAAATATTTTTTTGGTGGTAGACTGATCAGTTGAAATTGTCATTCCACTGTTGCAAATAATATTTTCAATATTATTTATATATTTCCAGATACATAATTTCTACTTCATATATTAAATAGGTATACATTATGTATCTAATTTTTATAAATATAGCGAAATTGCATAGAGATGCTTAAATTGAAGTTTTAAAATTTCAGCCTGCGGCGCTATCCCTTATTACATTATACATATTTATTATTTATCAGTTTATATTAACATCATTTAAATCAATAGATACAATTTCTTTAAAAAAATACATCAATTGTGTTTGGGATTTGCAGCGTAAAAATATCTTCCTGCCACCTTTAGGTTCACTTAGTCTATTTAATAATTCCGACAGTCGGAACCTGTGGTTAGCGATTCATGCAAACATTGCAAACCAAGCATTAGTCGCTGTTCAATGCAATGATCTATGAGCGATGTGCAAGGATCAGTTATAATTTCCATTAACCCATATTTAAATATTGAAACGCTTAAACTCATATTCTGAAAACCTAATTCTTAAAGCACTCATAACCATTTGTTTTGAAAATTAAATAAACCCCAAATAAAATTAAATAATGTCCATAAAATTCGTATATGGAATAATTCCCAAAAAATTTTGTTTGGTCTTTCTTTCCTTTTAAAATTAATTCATAACGAAAAAAACTCCCAACTTCAAATGATTTATGACCCAAAAAAAAAAAAAAACATGAAAAAGAGCCAAATTTTTTCAATTTTATTGGGCGTTGTTTCATTTTCCTAATTGGGCGTTATTTTGTATCGACTTATTATTATATTCTGGATGGGCTAAAGGACTTGGCGTTCATAAAACTGCCAGCCAACCCTCATAAAGCTCATCCTGAAGGTAAGCTGGCTACTGCAACCAACGGTTATTAGGTGAATAGGATATGTTGAGCGACTATAACTGTCTCTTTTCTTTCTTCCATCTCTTTTTCTTATTATCTATCTCTACAGGATTCCAACCCTGTCTTCAAGTTGGGTGAAGGGATCACAATGGATCTTTAGGTCACCGAGTGAAGGTGTGCATTTTTTATGTGACAATATTGCACACCACCCTTATCTAACTACCTACCTATTATTATGTTTGACGCTTCGAAGTACTTTCGAATAGTGAACAAAGACCCATAGAGGACAACAATTTTTTCACTCACCAAATGAAATTACTTTGACTTTAGAAATATTCTGTGAACATTCCATCTACCTGATCAGATTTTCTATCAACAAGCAAATTCTCTCGGTCTTAAACTTTACTGTTTCATAACATTGTAAAAAGTTTAACGACAGACTTTTGAGTGTTGTCTAACTTTTTTAGGACTGTGTCGGAATTTTGTAAAAAATATTTAATAATCTTAGTGTCTTAGGACACGCATTTTAATCAGATTAAACAATATATTAATTTGATTTAAACATAATAAGTTAACATTTTTGGTCAAAGTAACTTTCCCCAGCAACTGTACAATCTTTTATTATTCTTGTTTAAATTGAGTCATTACAAGGCCACATCCTAACTTACCTAAGAAAAAACAAAAAATTTAAATTTTAAAAGTCAAATTCTTGTATGTACATCTTGTTAGCAGATGTTTCTGAAGAGTTCCTGTTGAATTCATTCATATTTACTATCCATTGATTCAATTAGAAGATTTTAACGCATTTGTTCAGTTTTGTGTCAAATCTGGTAAATACTCAAACATTATTAAAAAATAGTTTTATTTTGTCAAAAATAATATAATAAATATATAATAATAATAATAATAATAATAATAATAATAATTCTCGTCAGTTATTTAATTTTTTATTATTCTATTAGTTTAATATTAAATTTAACAAAACGGCAAATGTTGCCTGTAAAGTCACCACACAAAAAGTATTTTTAATCGATTTCGAATTGACAATTTTGGATTTTTTTTCGTGGACGACTTTACATCAAATGAATAATATACATATATTTACAATTCAATCTTTATTGCTAATTAACAATTTGAATACTAAAAAATTTATAATTTAATAAACAGCATGTTATAATAGTTAAATATATTAACGTACTAATACATTTTAAATTATTTATAATTATTTTTCTTTGTTTATTAGATGTTTTTGAATCCATTAAAGTGATAGAAATTCAATGAAATTAATTCAACTCATTTATTATAGGTTCCACACCATCATTTAACGGTTCGGGATCAAATACCACATCATCATCTTCTGTAAATAATCAAACAACTGGTATAACTCCAGCAAATACGTCTTTAACAAGAGAGACCAGTTTAACAAATCTACCGCCTTCGGGAGTAAAGTCTTCAACAGCAACTTCCTCAAATGCTGCTACAGGAAATGAACGCACAAACGAACGTAGTGCTAGCGTTAGCAGTACTTCAACGTTACAATCGAATAATTCACTAACTGCAACCTCTTACCACAATTTCCCTCAACATAATCTATCTGCTACAACATTAAGCTCTTTGGGCGATAGAACCAGTTCAACATCAACTTTAACTGCTGCTTCAAATACTTTTGTAGTGGGTGGCGGTAATGGTTCTGAACCTGCATCTTTAGATTCGATATCATCAACAATGGGAGCCATTACCAGTGGAGGAACTGAACGTACCAGAGATTTAGCCTTATGTGCTGTGTTATTAGATGAATGGTTAAAGGAATTAGCCGCTATAGCTCAAGAGCAAAGTGTTGTTATGCTAGATAAGGATTACTGACAATATTATCAAGTTTTCCATGTTGATTATTGCAAATCAAACTTTTCTATGCCAATTAATTGTACATGTTTTTGATATTGTTTTAAGGGATAATTTCAAATATTTATCTAAGTATGTATTCAAAGAAAAAAAGAATGTGCATAACAATAAATTCAAATTGTTTTCTCAATTTTCCAAGATAATTTTTTTCTATGTTATGAAAAACTAAATCATATAAACTGATTCCAAAAAAAAGCAATATATTTATGTATAACTTTACATATAATTAATAAACAGTTGGTCTAAATTTTTTACATATTTTACATGTGTGTATGTATGTATTTTTTATGTATTTACAAACATAAAAGCATATTTATTCATATTTTGCTATCATTATTATTATCATCATGATATTTACGTTTGGTATTTACAAAATTTTTATGCGTATCTTTTTTTTGTTTGTTTGTTTGTTTTTAATTAACTGTAATGTATAATAACTAATTAAACATATTTTTTTGTAAAATATTTTATATATAAAAAAAAACATTTTTGATAAATTTCTAATTTGTATTAAGAAAACATGATGTTATTCCAAAAAGAAACAAATGATTTTTTTAATTGAAGATTTCAAGATTTCAGTAATTATGGAGTGAGTTCGATAAATTCTATGTAAAGTTTTTCGAAAAAAATATTTGAATTTGAAAACCCCACTGCTCATACATATTTCGACCAAAATCCGATTACAAAATTGCTTATGTAACACCAAATACAAAATTTTTCACAAAAATGTAAACGTGTTTTCATATAAAAGTATTTAAAAACTACTTTTTTATTTATTAAATTTTTTTTGAATTAATAGTGAATATTCAGCATATTTCATTTTCACAAGAATTTGAATGTCAAAACATTTTGGTTGAATTTACTGTTTCAAAACTTATCAATTTGCAAAGAATTATATAAAAATATTAAAGTATAAAATTGCTTAAGTAAAGTTTCTATGTTTCTTTCAAAATAAGGTGTGTTTTTTTATTTTCAAAACACACATTACAACGTTGGTAAATGTACACACAAACGAATGAGTTAAAGAAATATATGTTAAAATGATGGAATTATTACAGTTTCTCCTATGAAAATTTTAAAAAATTACTAAGGAACGCAGTGACGATATGTTAATAAGAAGGAAACCATGATTGGAATTGATATTACACTTGAAAATGTATATTTTTAGTTTAAATCACTAGTGATTAAAATTTAAACTTTTTTGGAAACCCTTCCATGCACGTTTTTTGTAGTACTGTCAGGTAGTCCATCTCTATTTAAATTCTACCACATTTTTGGACACCTTTTTTGTGCTCTTTTCACAAGAGCTCATTACCTCTCCATTTACCTTAGCTCAGGAAGGTTTGGAATATTTGCCTCTTTTAGTACAAACACCACATTATTATTCTTGCACCACTTAAGGGCTTGCTTACCATAGTGCCATATTAAACCAAAAATAAGTGGACACATTACAAAGTCTTATAAATAGAAGCAGTCTTTTCTGTAAACACGTCTTGATGTAATTTTCGGTATTTATAGAACTCTTGTTTGGGTTTTTTGACGCAAATGAATATTGTTTATCATACCAAGCTTTTGTGAAGAATTTTAACTGCTTTTCAGTTCTATACATTTCTTCAACATTCCCTCAAGCATCGGCAATATAAAATGTTTACCAGAACATATATTTCGTTCGCCCATTATGTAGAAGAATTTTTTCTATGAAAACTTGATTTTAATTTTCGTTCTCTGTTTTTAGGCATCTAAATTTTTAATAGTGTTCCTATCAGGAACTTTTTGAGCCTTGAATGTTTTAAAACCTTTAACTTTTCCGAAAAGTCTGACCACTGAACTGCTTTCTTACCGAATGTGGTGGGAGCTCTTTTGAAAATGCTTTCTATTTTTATACCCTCCGCCATTAGAAGTGATGAAAGGGTGTACTATTTTTATCATTCCGTGTGTAACGCTCTTAAGGAATCATCTCATCATCCCCATAATGTATATATATTTTTGTATTAATTAAAAATTTGAGTCGATTCTGTTGTTGGAACGCTCACATTCACAATAATTGACACAGTTTAAAACAATTTTCTTTAGAATTTGTTATAGTTTTTAATAGTTTCTATTTTAAATCAGAAAATCGGTTCAGTATATTAAGAGATATAAACCGATATCTCAGACAACCTCTAAGTTCAAAGGAAGAAAATTGGTAAAATTGTCAATTATAAAACGGCATATTAGAATGAAATTTTGCCATAATATTAAGTTACTTATACTTCATTATCACTCGAAGAATTTTCAAAATCGGTTCAGTAGAAAAAAGTTTATATCCAAAAAAAAAAACAACTTATTGCATGACTCATTTAGTGTTTCTTTGTTATATAAAAGAAAAACTTTAATATACTGTATACGTTTATGAGTGCAAGAGTGAGTGTGTATGTACGAAACATAACGTATTCACATCACACGTATCTGTGTGTATATTCGGCATAGCCGAATATAGCTTTTTTAGTTGTTTGGCTTAAGAAACATCATGTGGACTATTCCTTCCAACGTGAACCAGATTTTCTATCGACGGGCAAGTTCTTCCGGTAATGTTTAATAATATTGGTTTAAATATTTGACCAACTTGATCAAGTTGGTTTTTGTTGAAAATATTTAATTATTTTAATACGCACTTTTCTTGGGTAACTCATCTCAATCAGATGTAATAATGAAAAATATGTGTGAAGAATTTTCAACAAAACAATAAGAAGTGATGGTTAATTGCGATTATTTCTTTTTTCAAAGATAAAAAAATTTATTATTTTAAGAATTATTAAATGCTCATTACAAAATTTAGGATTATTATAGTTTCCGTTTAACGCATTATTGACGTGGACGTTTTGGTGTAGCACCAGTTAAAGGATTTGAAACTTGGGATGTTTCTGGTTTATCTAAATCATTGTATTGTTGTTGCTTTCTGTAAAAAAGGAATATATAAGAAAAAAGAATTTAATATATATTTCTTATCCTAAATAAGTACCTAAGTTTTGCTGCAGCATAAAAGGCTCCTTCTGGTGGTGTTATTTTATTAAGAAATTCGGAATTTATAAATGTTTCTGAATTATCTGTTTCATCCTCTAAAGAGAAATGTACTAAAGCATTTGGTACAAAATCCAATTCTAGCAAGGTTTTATTCAAATCCAGTTTGGTTTTAGGTGGTATAGTAACTAAATATGAAACGTTTTTTTAATATGAAATCATATTGGTGTTGTTTTTATCTTAATGGTTTTAACTTACATAAATAAAATGGCTTTTCTGGGTTTTCCAAATAAGCTTGTGTAAACTCTACGACATCTGATATTTTATCGATAGGTTTAAACATTCCTTGCAGAACATAACGATCTGGAAATTGTATACGTATAACACAATTTTTATATTGGGCAATTTTTCTTAGCATTGTATTGTTTTCCTCCAATTCCCGAAGTTTTTCAGTTAATAGAGGGGCATCTTCGTTGCCGGCTGCTATTTTTTTCAGATCCCGCAATACTAATTTCAAGTCATTAACTGTTAGGTCATAAAATGAATCTGGTAAATCTTCTATTTTATTTTGAGCTGAGTCCAATGAGTAAATTAAGGCATTACGTTCACCCAACTGTAAAGGAATTTACGAAAAATGCAATTTAACTAATATGAATTCTATTTATCTGCTTACTATATGATATTCTGGTTCGATTTCTGGTTCTTTTTCTTCATTAACATCTATTTCCATTTCTATTTCGGACGTACGCATCGAATGACCTGGAGCTGAACCCCAGTCATATTTTGGCTTTTCTGGTTCGTCATCCTCCCCTTTTTCATTTGAACTAGAGTTTCCTTCATTATTTTCAGGGGTATTAGAGTCGTTTTGAGGATTTTTCTTAAGAGATTGTACTAAATCTTTTGTTACGGCAAATCCACTACCTCCTGGTACTATACTTTTAGATGATTTTGGGTTTTCCTTCTCATCTTGTGTTGAAACAATTTTGGGTTCAGGGGGCTTATATACCATTGCTTGTCTAAAAGTAAAATTAATGTATCAAAAATTATTTTATTGAATAATAAAATAACATTTATGCAATTTTCCATATGATTAAAATGATTTTTTTTTCAAAGAACGCCCTAACTTTTGAACCTTTCGGAATGTGTCGTACTCGACCTGTGCTTAGGACCAATATAAAGTCAGTTAAGTGTATGGGTTAAAAATAACTAGACCTGTCTAAAGCATTTTACAATGTCAGCCACAAAGTTCTCTTCCAGTCCTCTTTTCCGAACAATTTGAGGAGATAGATCCTGAATTAAAAATGACAGTCAGTCATTCGTTGAGTTTTGTGATCATTGATCATAACCTTGCAGAGTAAATTTGGAGTTCCAGACAGCGACTTCCCGCACCGTTCTTGTTTAATTTCTACCTTACGAAACTCCTAGCACCTCCACCAGTGCGAACGACTTTTCAATTACGATAAGGGGCCAAAGAGTTGATGACCTGTGCAGTTTGGTAATTGATTATTTCAACGAAGGCTGCCATTAGTTCACTGCACGTAAATTGAAGCTTTCACCAGCGAAGTCGACAGCAACACTCTTCGCCATCTGGACTCATAGCTGTATTAACCGGAAGTTTTTCACCAGGAAGATTGTAAGGGTTACATATGTAAGCATATTTATCAAATTTAAAAAATTTGTTTAACCTTCACACCACTTTCTCCACTCTTAGTCTATGACCTTGATTTGACCAAGAACCTGAACAAAGATACACCTCTTCTGTAACCATATCAAGTTTAATTAAGGTATATCCCATAGTTCAAAAATTACAGTAATATTTCCAAAAAATAGTTTTGGAATCATTGTGTAGTTTTGAAAATTATTTTGTATTTTTTAAGTAACATGAAAACACACAGTTAACATACATACATACGTTTTCAATTCTTCAGGCTGTTTGTCCAACAAACGTAATAAGGCTCTGCCTTCTAAAATTCCCAAAGATTTTAAAGTTTTTTTCGATAACTCTTCTTCACCCAAAATTTCCTGACGCATATATAGTATAACAGGACTTTTAAATTTCTTTAATTCATCCTCTCCTTGCAATTTCATTAAAACATTCCATAAATGATCGTCTGGCACAAACTGGGCTTGTTTACGAGTTCCATCTTCAGTTTGTAGACAAATATCTACAGGCATGGCTACACGTTTCTTATCGGTTTGTGACATTTCCAACAGGCAATTATTTGGTAAACCACTAAAACGGAACATTTGTGAAAGTGACACCTCTTTGTTGTGATGTTTCAGGCAGTATTCATCGCTTGAGAAGCCTTGTTTCTTACAAGCTTCCTCTAATATTTCCATGATAGTGGTATTGGGAGTAATTTTAACATTTTGTCGTCTTCCATTTGGCGTAAGAACGGTGACTTTAGATTCCATTATTTCGATTCAATCAAGCGTTTTCAATTAAATTAACTTTTCTCTTCAAATGATTACGATAAAATGTCATTTTCGCAAATCAAAACAAATCTGAAAGAAAATAATTGTCATTCATGTATTTTAAAAGAATTGATTCTTTTAAGAATTAAAAAATAATGCAATTTCTGAGGAGTGAAATTGATAAATTATTTACATACATATATTTTAATAAAAACGAAATCATTAAATTTACAGTTTTCATTTTTAATATTATGCGTTTGTGCAAAAATTATAACGGGTCCATTATTTCTCCCAGTCAAATGTTCCTCCCGGAATGAAGATTTAAGGTCATATAAGCGATACGTTGGTATTGAGATATAAGTGGTCAAATCAAGACAAATGTAAACAAAAATCGATGTGCGAAATTTTACGAGGGTCTGCCATTATTTCTTCTGGCTCCCATATAACGCAAAAAAAAAAATTCATGTTAGATCGCACTAATCATTCACGGATGTAGTACCATTATAATATACTTGGTGGTATACGAGGGTAGTTCATTAATTTTTTGTAGCTACCACTTATAATCAACAATGTGGTGTGTAGGGCAATGTGGAATAAAAAATATCTTGCAATTTTATACGATTTATGTTTAAGGAGTCTTATAGGATATGTCCTAGTACTTTTAAAATGAATATAATTTTGATATATGAATTTCCATACCAAATTAAATTAACCATGTTATAAAATGTCAAAATTTTTATGGAATATTTTGTTTGTAAACAAAAACCAGCTGAACGTGTTATTGGTGAATTATGAATTTGTGCAAAAATTTTATAAGCTGTAATAGGGAACTCTTAAATAATAATTTAAAACTATTACGAAGATTTCTTAAAATGTCTTGGCGTTCGGTAGGTGTAAATAACGCTGACCTTGTTGTGAAGTTAAAAGGTAATCAATTATATAATCCTGTGAGTGAAATACATGTTAATCAATTTGCTTATATTTTAAAAAAGAATATGGAATTATAGCTACTGATGCTGTAGCAGCTGCAATGACAGCTACTGATCGTAAATTTTACTCACCTAGTAATCCCTATATAGATGCACCGCAAGGTATTGGCTTTGGTGTTACTATAAGTGCACCCCATATGGTAAACGTTATAAAACATGCATAAATAAGTATTAACTAACAATTTGTGTTAAATAACGTTAGCACGCATTTGCATTGGAATATTTAAGGGATCATTTGAAACCTGGTTGCCATGTGTTAGATATTGGTTCAGGTTCGGGTTATTTAACAGCCTGTTTTTATCGATACATACAGGCACAAGGAGATAATATTAATACCAGAATTGTTGGTATAGAACATCAACCCGAACTGGTTAGTATAAGTAAAAATAATCTCAATAGAGATGATGTTGAAATGATAAAATCAGGAAAATTGATTATTATTGGTAAGTTTGATAAATGGAATTACATTAAATTCGATATTAAAAAAGTTTTTTATTCGTATTCATTCAGAGGGTGATGGTAGAAAAGGTTGTCCAGAGTATTCGCCCTATAAAGCAATACATGTCGGTGCTGCTGCTCCTGAGAAACCGTTAGATTTATTAAAACAATTAGACAAAGGTGGTCGTTTGATTGTTCCTGTCGGTCCAGAACTTGGTCAGCAATATATGATGCAGGTATATGAATATATTCTTGGTTTTATTTTATCATTTAACTATATGACTATTTGGTTTTTTAGTACGATAAAGATAAAGATGGTAATGTGAGTGAAAAACGCTTAGTAGGTGTAATGTATGTTCCTTTGACTGATTTGAGACGTAATTAACTAATGTATATAAAGTAAGTTATACATTTTTATATGTATTTGTTTTTTATATCTGGAACGTAAATAAATTTTAATTAAAACAATTTAAAGTTTTAATTATTTTCATTATTCAATAACCAATTTAGCTTTCGTTTCTCTAGTACCATATTTTTGGTATTTAATGAGTTAAGTTTTTTAAATGGGTATCAAATGAAAGCTTCAAGTGTTGTCTACAAGTTTCGTTACTGATGCCTTTTTAAAATATTGGTACTTTTGTAAAAAATCATTGTTAAAAATATAAAAATTGAGTTTGTATCCGCAATACTATTACGTCTTTTATATATCTATGAAAAGGTTTATCCAAGGCCTTTCACATAATATACATATTATTAATATATAAACTATCAAACGAAAAAAAATAGATCTGCAAGTCGAGACTTTGGAAATCTATAAACTATCAGAGAATGATAATCCAATTTTATGTATATTTTTTACTCCAAATAGTACTTATGTTTAAAACAAAAAGATGCTAAAAAATTGATAGCGATTTGTGTTTTGCACCATTGCCTAATAATTAAAAGCCTCTATTTGTTGACTTTCAATTTGATTTGCTTTTGATGATCTTATTGCTTGAATTTTACAAAAGGAAACCTAGTAAGGCTGGATTTTCAGTCAAAGTAAAAGCTTCCAACACATGTTAGATGAATCTAAGATTTACAGTTTTTTTCTATTATTTGATGTCAAAAATGTATAAATAACTTAATATTAATAATAACGAATTTTATCTGTTTTTTGAAAAATAAAATTTATATTCAAGCTTTAAATAATTGATATATTAAGAATAATGCGTTTTGAGAACTTAATAACAAAATTAAAACTTTTTATCCCAAATTAACCATGTTTGGATAGGGCTTGTGGGCATGTCTCTAACCCAATCTCATCCAGATTTAGTTTAGACGCATTTCCATTCAGATTTCATTATTAAACATAAAATTATAAAGCATAGAACAAAGAACCTTTTATAAGTGAATAATCGTTGTCACCTTTTCGAAAAGAAGTCCCAAAAACATTACATTTCATTTAAGTTCCAACTTCAGATTTTTTTAATTTTTAAACGAATTTTTTTGAGAGTCTGGCACATGTTTAAAAAAATTAGGAACTACAGCAAGTCCGCTTTCCTGAAAATAAAAATAAAGATAGCTAAAAATGGGTTAAATTTTTCTTTTGACTTGAATATCTACGAAACAAATTTTTTTCTTTCAATTCATAAATGGATTTTTAAGAAATTAAAATATCTGAGGTGGTCAACTTTAGAGGCTCACTTCGACTTCTCTAATTCCACTTAGAATCACCTCTGCTCTAAATATGCCAAATTTCATAAAAATATCTCTAATGGTTCAAAAGTTGCAATATTTAATTCAAAACAAATGTAATTGTACACACTGTGCGCCAATGGGCAGAATTTTTAGCAAGATTATCTTTAAAATACAGCTGTTTGTCATTTGTTTTGTTTTATTTATTTTTATATACTCCACCACCACAAGTGGTATATTATATAATTTTGTTAATCCGTGTGTGTAACGCTATGAAGGAATATGAAGTTATTTTATGACTTATTATATGTTTCGAGTTATACTTAAGAATAACTTTAATATATTGTATACGTTTATGAGTGTTTATGTGAATGTGTATGTACGAAACATAACGTATTTGTTGCAGCATTCTGAATTCTTCATTGTAGCTATCAATTAGTTTCAAAATAAATATATCAACATTAGTATTCATTATTTGTTTTTGTTGTTATCATATTTTTGACATTTTCAAAATAAAACGTAAATGCAGTTTTTGTTGTTTTTGTATTAATAGAATTTACCTTAATATTCTGCCATTAATTTCTCGAAACATCAAAATTAGACGCAATTGTCAAATATAGTTTTTTTCTCTGTGCAAATATTTTTGTTTGTCCTTAAAACATCATAAAAGGAATCAAGACGGCAAAATTTAAGTTAATACGAATTATTTTATTTAAAATTATTTTAATTACCACGGCAATGGCTTGGCGTTCGGTTGGAGCTAATAATGCAGACCTGATAAGGCAATTAAAAGGTAATGTAATAAGAATCAAATGTATAATGTATGTTTTTGTGAGTATTTTTTACTATAAGGAAATAATGCGAAATTATATGCTATAAAGATTACCGTGTTATTGCATCCGATGCTGTTGCCGAGGCCATGATAGCAACAGATCGAAAATTTTATTCACCACGAAATCCTTATATGGATGCACCTCAAAGTATTGGTCATGGTGTTACAATAAGTGCACCGCATATGGTAATAATGAGATCATTTTTGGCTATTAAAAGTGTCTTCAATAAAATTTGAATATTATAGCATGCTTTTGCTTTGGAATATTTAAGAGATCATATGAAACCGGGAGCTCACGTTTTGGATGTAGGTTCAGGTTCGGGTTATTTAACAGCATGTTTTTATCGCTACATACAGGCACAAGGAGAAAACGAAAATACTAAAATAGTGGGAATTGAACATCAACCTGAATTAGTAAATATAAGTAAAGAAAATTTAAACAATGATGATCCTCAAATGTTACAATCAGGAAAACTAATTATTGTCGGTGAGTATGCACAAACACACATATGGAGTGAGATCGAAAACTTTTTAAACTTAAAAAATGGTAACAAAAACGAAACCACTAAACTTACAGTTTTAATTCTTGCTTATTTAGGACAGTTAAGCAAAAAAAATATTTTTATAATTTTAATCACTAGTGTTGATGTACCTTTTTCATTAACGCTTTCCATCACTTTGCTGGAACAGGCAGTCCATCTACGTTTTAAATCTACGACTCTTAGACACCTTTTTGAGCTTTTCAATTATCTTTCAACTAGTGTCCAATAAGTCTCCACTTTTTGTTCTAAGTAATCTGAGGTCAGAGATAACCGGGTTTTCCTAGAGAAACATAAAGTGAATCATTTCTTCAAGTTCTCCCGGTACTTTTTATAACATTGGAAACGGTTTGACAGCAAAATAAAAGTTGATTGTTATACCAACTTTTTGTAGGACCAAGTTTAGAGATTTGTTAAATTTTTTTTAATAATTTTATTATGCACTTTTTTCTGGTCACTTATACTAATCAATTTAACAATATATTCATTTGTTTGTATTTAAACATATTAAAAAAAGTAAAATAATACTTTAAAAGTTTTAATGAAAAATGTGTGTTAAAATGTTTAAGATCTCACTACTTATATCAACTTATATAAGGAGTGACATTTTTGTTAATAAATAAAATATATTAATTATTAGAGGGTGATGGTCGTAAGGGTCATCCAGCTCATGCTCCCTATAATGCTATACATGTTGGAGCTGCTGCTCCGGAAACTCCTACAGCTTTAATAGAACAATTGGCTAAAGGTGGAAGATTAATAGTACCGGTTGGTCCCGAAGGTGGAGAACAATATATGATGCAGGTATATTTTTAAATCTTAGCTTGGAGAGATAATTTTTTAACATTGCTATTTTCTTGTAGTACGATAAGGATGCAGATGGCCATGTGACAAATACTCGTTTAATGGGCGTTATGTATGTTCCACTAACGGATTTAAGGCGTTCTTGACTTGTTTTAGCTTTTAAAGCGTTTATTGTTTTTGTGCTGCTGGCTTTTGTAACTTATCGATTTTGGATTTGGTTACATTAAATGTATGAATTATACTCTTTGAAAGCTGCTTAGGATCTGTTATTTTATTTATTTATTTATATTTATCTTCTTTTGAAATAAAACTAATAAATTATCTTTAAAAAGCTATAATTTTGCGAGTTAATTTGCAATTATTGTTATGTTTGCTTTTTATATTTCTCAGGACAGTATACCTATATATAATAGGATACATATGTAACGTATGGGTAGCCCTTCTTAAGGGAGGGGTAGTCCCCATACAAAGCAAATATTGATTAACGAATATGTAAAGAACTGAAACAGCGAGAATTTATCAATTTGGTCTCAATCACTTTCTCAAGGAACTGTTTTACTGAAGGAGGAGAGGTACCCTTCATACAAAACAAATTTAAATTACTAACAATCTATTTAAATCGTGTGATAATACAACACTTATGTTTGCTAATGAAATACGAAGTTTGCCGGTTCTATATTTATATTAAAATATTTTATTTCATTTCATACAAATTTTTATTTGTCAGAGATCTATTTTTGAGTTTCACTAACATTAGAGAAAAAATTGTAGTTTTGCGCTTATTTGAAGAAAACAATTTATATTTTTATTTAATTAGCAATTAGTGATAGTGAACATTTAACACGTTTGTGGAAACTGAGTATTTAATTTACTACCTTCAGCACTGTCTGCAATATAAGCCAAAGTGAATTGAAAGAAGAAATTACGCCAAAAACAATAACTTATTAATTGAAAATTAATCAAATTGCAATTTATGTATTTTTATTATATTCCCCGAAAATAACATCTCACTTTTTATTTATGAAAAATATTTGTAAATAAAAAACTGTAAACAAATTTTCTTATTAAACAAATATTTTCACAACGAAACATTATCAGTAAACAATAAAATAAGCTAATGAAACTATCTTGTTAGTTTTGCCATGCTCGGGACTTTAAATTTAAAAACTTAAATACAGTTATTTCTTTATTAAATTTCCTAATGATTTTTTATATCGTAATATTTAAGAAAAATCGCGAATAACTTGATTGTATGTGATACACATCAAAGAGTTTAAAATATTTTTAAAATCGCTGTATTTTATGCGAAAATGACAGAATTATCAACACTGCATAAGACGGAAGAAATTGACAAGAAAAAAATTACATAGGATAGTGGCATTTTTCTGCATTTTGGTTTTATTAAAATAAAATTTAAATATTACAAGATATAATTGCAAATAAAAAATGTTTACAAAAGTGCACACATCATTTACTAATAAATAAAATAAAAGATTTGTGTAGTTAATACGAAAAAAATTAGTAAAATCTCAATATAAATATTTCCGTATTATTGTTGTTGGTGTATGAGAGTTTATTGTGTGTGTTAGTAGACGACGAAGAAGAAGCCAATTTTGTTCTTGATTGCCAAAAAAGTAAAGAAAAAGCAAAGCAAAGAAAAAACAAGAGTGAAGTAAAGAATACATATAAGAATTAAAGCAATAAACAAAAAAGTTTTTAACATTGTTATAATTAAAATAATTTGTATTATATATATATTTAAATTAAAATAAAAACAATTAAACAAAATTTTGCCAATATGACCACAGTTAATATAAATACACGTAAAGGTCCAAATGTTTTAAAAAAACAGGGCACAGACCAGTGGGTTAAACTAAATGTAGGTGGTCAATATTTTCTTACCACAAAAACAACACTTTCTCGTGATCCAAATTCATTTTTATCGCGTTTAATCCAAGAGGACTGTGATTTAATATCAGATCGGGTAAGTTTATATTCTCTCTCTTCCTCTCTTCAAATTTTGTAAATTTAAAAAAACATACATTTCATTTCAAATTTTGCAATAATATAAAATGCCCTAAATGGAAAACCATGTTCATTATGATAACTGTAATTTTAATTATATACTGTATGTTTTAAATGTACATAGTACCTGTGTAGAAACATGCATATGTACATATCCACCTACATACAACATACAGTAGTGTTTATTATGGCTGTGATAACATTGTTTAATGGTTAATTTACTGTCATTAAACTGTCAATTGTAATCTAATCAATTGTCATTGTTTCCTTCCTCTCTATTTTATGCAATAGAAAGACAAGTACAAACCTATTGAGTGCCTGCCATCCGATTTGTTTATTATTGTTTATGTTGGTAAAATGAATCATGTGAAGTGTTTTAATTTATTTTTTTATATTCGTATTTTATATTTTTATAATTATAATTTTTATTATTACTTCCTTTTTGTTTAATATTTATTTATGTCATATTCTATTATCTCTGTAATCCCTATTTAACAACAATTACCATCAAATTAATTTTGCTAAAAAAAAAACAGATTTTGCTAGTTATAACATGTTTGTTTGTATAGGAATTTATTTAATTTCTTTTGTTTACTTTATAAGTTATTGAATCAACCACCTTAAATTTGTTGGAGTATGAATATCATTTATTAAGTACACACATGCACATACAAATACAAATGTGCTATACACATATATATTTAGGTCAATATTTTTAGCCAAATATTGCACTTCAATTGCATTAATGTTCATTGTGCATTATTCGAACAATAGAAAACGCATTTTTATTCGTTTTCATATTGTAATAGCTTTTACCCGGTACGCTTTGCTGCACAAAAATTCTACTTTGTTCTAGATTCAGAAAGAATTAAAATCGCGGCTTATATTAAAAAATCATACAATGAATAATTGACCAAATAAAAAGATTTTCGCTGTAATAGTTCTTCAGATATTCGATTACTATTTTGGACCAGTAAAACAACTCTTCGAAAAAATTTTAAAATTGTATATATATTGGATAATAATAGAATTCGTACGGGGTGTACCTCTTCCTTAATCCTATATTTTGTCCAATAAAACAGTTTCTTGAATAAGTGATTGGGACCAAATCTTGTTATTATAGATATTTAAGATATTCAAAAATTAATATTTGCTTTGGGGTACCTCCTGGTCCTATAGGTTTCGGATACTTTGAAATCATACTGTGAAAATTTCATCAAAATTGTCCCATCTGTTTTGGAGTCCATACACACATCCTGTATATGAAAATGAAAACGTTCGATATTTAATATATATGAACAATAAGGAGTGAAATCGAAATTTTCTTAAAACCAGTCTTTCATTACTTTAATAAAAGAGTTTTTTGATCATGTTACCATTGTAAGCGTCTCAGTTATTATGTTTAATGTCAAACAAATAAATGTATTGTTAATATGATTAAAATGAGTGACTAGAAAGGTAGAAAAGCATCCCGATTAAAGTTAAAAGAAATGCAGGTTTCTAAATAAATGGATAAAGGAACGGAAATTGAAGTCAAGTTTTCCAAAAAACGTTTATGCTGTAGGCAGGTTTTTCGGAACTTCCTGGTAAAAATGTTATGTTGCTGGTGCGCGAAGGAATGTTGAAGAAAATTTTGGGATCCAGAAGCAGTTAAATTTCAAAAGAGTTATTCATATTCAAGCAAATAGGCAGTTCTGGCAAAAGTAGCCAATCTGTGTCCTTTTATTTTTGACTTGCATCTTGTCACTATGGTAAAGAACAATAATGTGGTATTTGTATCAAGAGAGGCAAATCTTCTACGAAGATAAACTACTTGTTCGAGCATATTGACAGAAAGGTCTATAAAAATGTTAATTGAATGGTTTTCGAAAAGGGCTCAAAATTTCATTACCAGTCATTAAAACTATAAAAATATGTGGGATTTGTAAATTGTAATAATAACTTCAATCAAGTAAGAAATTAAAACTCTAAGTTATTTTTATTAACATAAATGTATGTTAAGAATTTTTCGATCTCATTCCTTATGAATGTCTTTAAGGTTGTACAAAGTACAACAATTTAAAACAATTTTTGGTTTTAAATATTAAATCCTTAATTTTGTTTGTTGGGTGTTTTGATGTTGTGTGTGTGTGTAATAGCATATGACCTGTATTTACATATATAACTGAATACAGACTATATAAAAATTAGTACAAACATAAAGCATATTTTTTGTTTTAGTTTTAAATATTATATTATTCTTAAAGATGTATGAATGGATGTATGAATATATAGTATAGTTGTAGGTAATTATAGATAGAATGCAAGAACAAAAAATGCTGCTTAATTTGAGGTGAAGGTTGCAAATCTTGTCATTCAGATTTTAATTATTATATTGCAAAATATGTTTCCATTTAAAGAAACAGATTACTTGTTGTGGTAATTAATTTAAATTTTGTGTACGTTTGTGTGTATTATTTTTTTAGAGTAGTTTGTTAATGAAATTAATTTCCTGTCCATTTTGTTTAGGATGAAACTGGTGCCTATTTAATCGACAGAGATCCCAAATATTTCGCACCAGTTTTAAACTATTTACGTCATGGAAAATTAGTACTGGACGGTGTTTCAGAGGAGGGAGTTCTTGAAGAGGCTGAATTTTATAATGTTACACAACTGATAGCATTGCTCAAAGAATGCATTCATCACAGAGATCAAGTAAGTTGAATTAGAAAAATTTCATACTATTTATTGGCTTTGAAGTTACTTAATTTTTCTCTTTGTTTACAGAGACCTCAGACAGATAAAAAACGTGTATATCGTGTTCTGCAATGCCGCGAACAAGAATTGACACAGGTCAGTATAATCTAAATAAATGATTGCCTTACACTACCATAGGTGGTCGGGGTGTAATGCGTTTGTTCAAAAGTTTTTAACGAATGGAAAAAATGTTCACACTACAACTTTTCGGTTCGGTTGTATTTGGTTATTCTTTTGTGAGCAAAAAGCAGGTCGCAATTTCATAGATATCTTGAGGAAAATTGGCAAGTGTCACTATTTTGGTCAAAGGACAATGCCTATTGCTCCCATGCAAATGTTATTCCCTTAATGGGGTTTAAGGTCATAAAAGTCTTAAATATGAAGCGATTTTAACTAAATTTGGAGCACATAAGTCCAATTCAATTTTTTAAAAGGATGTGTCAAATTATATGAGGATTGGTACATTGATATTGTAATAAGAATTGATAAAATTAAGATAATCATGAACAAAAATCTACGTGCGTAAATTTAGAACGGTGGGTTCATATTTCTTCTAGTTCCCATATAACGACCCCAGAAAATAATACTTTTAAAAACACAAATCCCACATAAATGTAAGTACCATAATAATAATACTGCACTCCTGAGCATAAATTGGAAAATAAATTTATACGGGGGTCATTCATAATTTTAAATAGATACCATTTGTAACCAGAAATAAGTTGTAGGGTATTAAATAGCTGGTTATGATCAATCTAAACTCAACTGAGAAGGAATCATACCTGCATCGAATCAAAATCTGAGTCGATTTAGCTGTATCGTCTGTCTGTCTGTTTTTGGCACGCTCACATCCACAATAATTGACAGAGCTCAATGAAATTTGACCTGGGTATTTGTTATAGTCCTGATAAGTGAGAAGCAAAACTGGTTAGTATATTGAAAGATAAAGAACGATATCTTAGACAACCTTTAGGTTCAAGGAAGAAAGTTCTTAATATTGACAATTATAAATCAATAAATTAGAATAAAATCTTGTCATAGCATTAAGTTATATGTACTTCATTATCATTTTTTATGAAATTATGAAAATCGGTTCAAAAGAAAAAAATTATAGCCAAAAATATAACTAATTTGATAACTCATTGAGTGTTCCATATTATATTTAAGAAAAACTACGTACGTTTGTGAGTGTATACGTGAATGTGAATAAGAATGAAACATAAAGTATTTACTTCACACACCTTTGTAGTGGAGGGTATTAAGGATTCGGCATAGCCGAATATAACACTTTTACTTGCTTTTTTTCTATTAATTTGATTTGATTTGATTTATTTATTCTTAACTAACAGATGATCTCAACACTCTCTGATGGTTGGAGATTTGAACAACTCATTAGTGTTGGCACACAATATCATTCAAATTATGGTGCATTTGATAACAATGAATTTCTTTGTGTTGTATCCAAGGAATGTGGAACATCAAGCGGTCGTGAACTCGAGTTAAATGACAGAGCAAAAGTACTGCAACAAAAAGGCTCTCGCATGTAAGATTTTTTTCTTTTCAATTTATTAAACTTTATTTTTGGTATATAGTTAAAAGAAGAGATTATACGATTTGTTTTTACATATATATTTACATATTATATTTTGTTTCCAATAAAGTTCATTGTATATTTTCATCATTTCTTTTTTATACTTGTTATTACTTAAATAAAATACAGTTTTATAAAAACTTAAAACAATAAATAATAAATTAAATCTACTAAGTAGATATAAATGAAATAAATAATGGTTATTTTCTTTTCCATTGCATGATTTTAAAAACTTATATTATAAACTATTTATACTATTACTATTTATTAATTTATATATTTTATTATATATACATATACTTCTTATATACTAAACGCATAAACAATCAATATAAATATAAACAATATATTTTCTTTCTATTTTCTTTTATTGCAGTCTTGGAATTTAAATAGTAAAATTGTAAACAAATTTTAAGAAAAATAACTAAAAAACTGAGTTTGTAACTAAAAAAAAAACAAACTGCAACAAAAACCACATATATATATTTCACTATGTTGTATTATCACCTCAAATCCACAACAACATCAATTAATTTACTTCTTAGTTTCTACTTAATTTAAAATAATATAAAAAAACAAAACAAAACAAAGAAACAATTAAGACAAATATTTTAGTATAATATTTTTATTTACACCATTAACAATAAAATAAAAACACATACACAAATATTATTAATAATTTGTACACCACACATACAAACACACTCAGAAACACTTTTCAGATTTGCAAATTCAAAAGAAATAGTTCGGGTACATGCCAAAAGTTTTGGAACGAAAAAATGGAATTTTTAACATCGCCATCTCAGAGAGATGAAATCGAACTTTAGACATCAATACATAATTTAAGTTCTGCAAATATTTTAAATTCACATACGTTTCAATTTTATCCCGATTCGAAGTTCGATTTTTTCGAAAATTTCTGAAAACACCTTCACTTAAATTTTGTTCTAATAGTTATGCGATTTTAAATGTAAACTAAAATAAATAAAAAACAGCCTTGATTCTTTAAATATTAATTAATCTGGAGGAATCTCCTCCAATTCGAAATTTTGTTAAAGAAAATAAAATAGCGCTGAGAAACTACAATTTGATGTCAATTTTTTTTACAATCGAATGAATTGTATCAAATAGTAGCTTTGGAAAAAAATATCTTCAGAATTTTTAATATGTACATACAACACCTACAAACTATATACAGAGAAAAAAATTATTTTCATAAATTCAATTATTTATTCCAAAAAACTTCAAAAGTACCAAAATACTAGATTTTAATTTTATGATGGAAAAGGTTCTTTTTGACTTGAATTTCCAATATGTACTGTAATTTGAAATGTTCATTTTGTGGATATAAACCAAACAGATCAAAATTTTCTTCAAATTCTGTAAATATATTTTCTCTAAAAAGTACCATGTTTTTACACAAATATGGTACTATTTATGATTTTTTTGTCATCTAAAAATAAACTTATTAAATTATTTTATATGACTAAGTTCTAAAATTTTTGGAATGTCATTGTTCCTTTTGAAAATACGCAAATATTTTATTTTAATATTTATGATACATTTTTCATAATTAAAAAAAAAATCTTAAATTTGCACCATTTTCATTATTTTCTACTTCTCGCCAAAAAATATACTGCCATCATTATATTTTTTAATAAAAAAATATGTTTTTAAAATTTTTAAGAAATTTAATATTTTAATTTTTATTTTTATTTTTAAGTGAAAAATAATCTGAATTATTTTTAAATTAAATTTTATTGCATCATACTAGTTTGCAGGTATTGATGATTCGATGAATACATCATACTTAGAATATTCATTTACCCCAAGAATTAAACCGATTTTTGACTTTGTACAAATTGATACAAAGATTATTTAACCATGACCATGTCCAAAGTAAAAGTCACAGTTTAGAATATATCTTTATGAAAATTTTCCTTCAAATACGAAACCTATTAGAATGGTTTATAATCACCAGTCTTAATTTATCGCTTCAATTCAAAATCACTTTCTTGGTCGACCTAATGGTGTCTGTCTTTTTGTTTGTCCATATCGTACTACAGTTCGTAGTTTGGAAGATGTTATTATAAATTCGTACATTCACTCACAAACACACTTAAATACACTTTTCAGATTTGCAAATTCAAAAGAAATAATTCAGGTACATGCTTCGGTTGCGGTCTATTTTATGATTCAGGAAGTCTGTCTGGATGTCTATATAAATGTGTGATCAAAGAACAAGTCACAGTTTTGAAAAATAGCTTATTAGAATTTATTATAATCACCATTCTTCAGTAATAACTTTAACTCAAAATCATTTCCTGAGTCAACTTAAAGTTGTTCATCCTTCTGTCCGTTTTTCAATATCGTACTAGAGAACGGAAATTTTAAATATATTTTGCTGAATATGCTGAATCTTGAAATGGGGTTTTTAGCTTTATCATAGGTCCCATACAGACCCCAACTTCCGAATATAACTTTTAATTGCATAAAACTCATCAGTAAGATTTTCGTCTTCTCATGAAGAGACGAGCTGTATATTTATGTATTGAATACATATGTATACAGCTCGTTACAGTTCCCTTGACTGCTTATTGGAAACTGAATATTTCTTGTTTGCGTAATTTCTTAAAAGCGAAGGAGCAGCTAAATTTTGCGCTGATCGGCCAATCATTTTTTAAGTACTGATGGTTGGGCTTTGAGGACTTTATTCACATTTTGCAGTTTTTGCGTGATTGCATTGGCATGAGCTATCAAATGTAAATCTCAAGATTTTCGAGAGGTTTAGTAGTCGGAATTTGGATTGCATTGACTTTAATGCCTAAATTTTTGTATATCTCTTATGTCCAGGTGGTGAAGTGTGGTATTGTAATAATATTTGGTTAAAATGTGATAAATATAAGGAGAAACTGATAGTCAAAATTTTTTCAGAGAGTTCCATTAATTTTGGGGGAAAATACTTAAATTGCTTCAATAAAATGTTTACGATTTCCTTTTATTTTTATTGAATTAAGCGAATCTTTCAATCTTATAAAGCGAAAGCATTTTTAAAATATATAATGAAAATGGTGTAAACGACTTTAAAATAAAAAGATCACAAAACTAAGTCGATTATTTTCAAAATTTATTAAGAACATGTGAACATGTGTATCAATATTATCAGAAATTCAAAATGGCCTCAAATATTCCCCTACAGAAAAATACTTTTCTGCTTTATTTTATCCTCTCATAACATCAGAAGTGTACAAATATAACAAATTTTTTTATACAAATAATAAAATACTTTTTTTTTGCAAAATTTAATAATAAATTTTGAAATTTGTTTATTTAATATCTTTTGTTAATATTTTTTAAATTCGTAAAATAAAGTTATTGGAACATTCTAAAAATTTTAAACCGAAAATATTGAATTTTGGATACCAGCAAGTTGGATGTCGATTTAAGTTCTTCAAAAATTTTTGGAATGTCCCTTAACTAAACATTCTTCTATACATAAATAATTAAGAAATAAAAAGGTTTTTTATAAAATATAATCATGTAAATTAATTATGTACGTATTTAAACAATATACAGTGGGGCAGAAACGTATTTCTGGCTATAACTCTGTGACTTTTTAACTAAGGGATTTAGCATTATAAATTTGGAATTAAATTATGATCTGTTATTGAATTTAAAACTTATTTTTATGTGTTTCAAAGATGTAGTATGACAAACTTTCGAGTGACGAATTAATTTTTGATAGTTAATATTTATATATAAACAATATCGGTATTATGTAAAAGACATCGAAGAGACCTCTTCAGTGATATATAGAAGGTACTATACTACTTACCCATTCAGAGAAAAAAAATCATCCACATGGATTAATAATATAACAACTTTTATATGTTGGGAAAGTTTCTCCCTAAAAACTTTCACATGATACCTATAGTGATAACATATATAAATGTATGCTAAAATTCCTTTCTACAAAATGGAAAATTATATAAAAGTGGAAGGAGAATTATATAAAAGAGGAGCCGATAATCAGGAAATTATTATATTTAAGACAATTAGAAAAAATGTATGCAGTATTTTGGATAAAATTATTCCACACTAGAGAGTTTTTAAGTTTAAACTTCTATTCCGGGAAGGGGTCTTAACGTTAAATTAATAACATATATTAGGAACATTATGAAAAATGATTGTGCCGAACTTAAATAGAACTAATTCATATTTTAAAGTTTTCCGGAAACATTTTCCATAATTTGTTCCTTACATTGCTATCATTATAATCCATCCAAAGGATCTAAAGGTACAGGTTTATTTCCAGAAAATTAAAAATCGATTCTGCCCCACTGTGCAATATAAAACAACAATAAAAAATCATTCAATAATAATTATTTTAAAGGTAACACACATATAATCAATGCTAAAAAAAGAAACTATTATAATTGTTATAACAGTAAAATAATAAATAAAAAAATAAAAAAAAACAAAAATTAAACATGTAACAAATCAAATAAAATTAAAAATAAATATTATAATTTATTATTTATAAATAACAACAACAAATTTTATATTTTTAATCACAATATTGTTAAATATACTCAACAAATTACAAAAGAAAACTGAATATTATAAACAAATTATAATTTTTACTACATTTTTTTTACTTTATTAACAACTTTATATTATTGACTGATTTCAAAATTTCTTTTTGGATAAATATAAATTCTGTTATTGTTTCTTTAAAGGAAATAAAATTGAAAATCTGAATTTTATAATTAATAACAATTTTCTTTTAACAAAACAAGAACAAACAAGTAAAAAAATTTTGTTCGGCTATGCCGAATCTGCAATACTCTCCACCACAAATGCGTGTGAAGTAAATACGTTATGTTCGTACATACACACTCATATATTAACTCACAAACGCATACAATATAAACGATTTTCCTAATTACAGTACAGGAACATTTAATGATTCATAAAATTTGTTATGTTTTTGCCTAAAACTTTTTTTCAACTGAACCGATTTTGATAATTTTTGGAACGGTAATGAATTACATATAACTTAATATTAATGCAAAATTTCATTTTAATTCGTCAATTTGTAATTGACAATTTCATTGAAGTTTGAGGTTGTCTCAGATATCGGTTTATATCTTTTAATATACTGAACTGATTGGTTTTAAAAAGGAAACTTCTCAGGACTATAACAAATACTCAGGCCAAATTTTATTGAGCTCTCTCAATCTTTGTGGATGTGAGCGAACCAACAATAGACGAACAGACAGACATAGCTAAATCTACTCAGATTTTGATTTAATGCAAAAAATATATATAAATCATGGGGTTTTAAATGATGGAGGGCATAAAAATAACATTTACAAACAAAAAAATTAACGTGTTCAATTTTTAACTTAAAATGCATTTTTTTGTAAACAAAAAAAATTGTAATTAATTATAAATTTCAATATTTATTTTTTAAATAATAATAAAAAAACAATAGCAATATTGGCCTAAAAATACACTGAGAGAAATACTTCAGCATATTTATAAATAAATTATAAATTAAATGTTTAGACATTAAAAACATATTTCGTCGAAATGATTTCGGGAATTAAAACTAAATAAAAATTGTAAAATTTAAGTGGATACTTTATATGTGAATTTCAAAGAAAGTCTTAACAATTTTTTAAAAATAAATCTAACATATAAATGTAATAGTATATAATATTAAATAAAAGTAAAGTGCTTGTAAAAAAATATTTAAAATAATGAAATATATATATAAAAAATAATGTAAACAATTTTAAGTTTGAATAAAAATCAACCCTTTTCTAAAAAACATGTGTTTTAATTAGTTTATATAACATATTGGCTTAAATAGGACAATATAAAGGAGTAAGAACGAATTATTGTTAACGAACGTTTTTCATTTTAACTTTTAACCAACTATTATTATTTTATTTTTTTTACTCAAGTTAGCTTTGTAAAACATGTAAGCTGCACTAGAGTCCCGACTTGGGTCGTGAAACGCGACGCAAATTGAATCATCTTTTTCTTTATAAATGTAATGAAATTTTCAAAACAAAGCAAACAATTTTGTATTTCTAGTTGTAATTTAAAACCTCCTTCTGCGTTTCTGCCTAAAAAAGTGTTAGCCAATCCCTTTCGGCTTTATATCTAGAATATGCTCTTACATTTTTTGACAGGTAAGTTCTTGTTGATGACCGCGTCCAAAAAAGACCTGTTTAGTCGATATTTATAATTGCTTTGCAAAATATCCTTTTAATTTTGGCCTTCAGTTGAAGCCTTAAGCGGTTAAACCAACCGTTGCTCTCTTCGAAATCGTCAGTATTTCCATTATTATTAGATGAAGTATTTTCCTTTAGCTTTGGCGAATTTCACACTTCATTCTTACCATAACCATTAATTTTTTCTTAGCTCCACTAATATAACAATGAAAAGAGAATTATTCTTATTTCACTCAATTTGCAAACTTAACATACAGAAGACCATTAATGTAAAAAATTTAATCATTTCTAGCTAAGCAAATCATGATCAAAACTATGCAAATTGAAGAGCACAAAAAAGGTGTCCAAAAGGGTGGTCAATTTTAAACGGAAAACGTTAATTAGTAATTAATCTACAATAATATGTTTTATTGTAATAGTAATTTAATTCAAATCAAAAATTAAAACTGTATGTTTAGTTGTTTCGATCTCACTCTTTATTAAAATCCATGAAAAATAAAACAAAATATAAATTTTCTTCGCTCTCCCATAGTTTACGAGATATAGGGGCCAGAATTTTCAATAATAGAAGCATTTTTCTCGTTTCATAGTTAATATATTATAACATTTAATGGGTCTTACAGTGATTTATTATGCAGAAAAACTTATTTTGAAGAACTAAATTTAAAATATGCCAATTTCTTTTAGTTATTTAAATTTTAGTTCCATGTCATTGGCACTTAATGAGTTAAGGGTATAAAATGGATATCAAATGAAAGCTTAAAATGTTGTCTAGAAGTTATGCAAGATAATATCGTTATATCGTTGTCTTTTTGATATTTCAAGCTATATCCATCAATGAATATTAATAAAAAAGAAAAAACTTCGCTCTTACCCACATTTCAGTGTTCATATTTAATATATGTTAAGACTGATCTACCAATATTTAATAATAATTTTAAAATCCTCTGATTATAAAATGGGGTCCGAGATTATTCTATTTTAGCGTTACACACATTCCACCATGGTAAGAATGTAGTGTTTTTGTAAATAAAATTAAAATCGCTTAACGTTGTAATAAAATCTCTCAACTGACATCACTGAAAATAGCACTAAAAGAAAATGTCAAATAACCTGTACAGAATTATATATGTACATTTGTACGAATGTGTGTAGGTGCAATAAGTTATTTTTATCAACAAAACAATAACAAATAGTGAAATATTTTTATTAATAAAAATTCAAAAAATTAAATCAATAATTTGTTTTGTTCTTGTTATTTGTGTAAATTAAACATTAAATAAAATAATGCAAAATTTTGATATGAATATGGATTTTTTATTTGCTCTACTACCACCATCGAATTGTAAGTATCCAAAGTAACCAACCTGCTGCCGCCGCTCAATTTTATCTGTTCACAAAATGTATTTAATAAATAGTTTCACTAATTTAATTAAGTTTATTGTTAATTTTGTTGCTATTTTAATATTTTCCAGTTCAAATGACTGATGAACAACTAGTGTTATGGCAACATAATGCCATTTTTGAGTGTGAATGTGATAATTTTATAAATCGTCGTATTGAGGCTGATCGTCAGGAACGGGCCGAGTATTTAAGTAACTATGCCATAAACACCGCTATACAACAACATGGTCTACAGAGACGACGAAGACGAAGTGAGGGCAATGATAATGAGGGTAATAATATGTTTATTGTTCATCCTCCAGCCAGACGTCCTCGTCTTAGACCACTTTACTATGAGGTCTATGAAGATGCCGTGGCTGAGGCCATACGTGAAAGAGGTTTAGTATTAAGAGGAAGACCTTAAGAAATTATGCAAAAATATTTGTATATGAATAGAATAACATTTCATCATTAACTGTGCAATTAAACTATAGAATTGTGAAGTTATAAAGAAGTTATGAACAATTAAGAATCTCTATTGAATACACGTGGAGTTTTAAAATATTTTCATACAACGTATGAATATTGTATGTACATTTAAATGTGATGATATCAACGCTCCTTTTAAAATTATTTTATCCTTGAAATTATTAAAAAAAAAACTTTAAATTTAAGATAATCTTAGCGCGATTTTTTGTTATTAATCAACGAAATTGAAAATTTGTTTTTCTTATTTTAAGTTTTAATAAATATGTGTATAATACATACATAAATTATAGTTTTTTTTATATTTATACCTAATCTAAAGGTATTCTAGCAGTAAGAAAACATTAGTTAAACATGTTCAGTGTGAATTTTTTAATAAAAATATTACATTTTTATAGATAACTTAAACGTTTCTTTTTGAATTTTCTAATAGATTTATATAAGAAGGTTACTGTATGAAGGCCAAGACCGATTATATAATTTAGAGAAACAGTTTTTCTCTTTTAAGAGCGATGGAGACGTGCTTCATTTTGTTTACTTGTATTTCCTGCTTCCAAGCTTTCAAAGCATTAGATTACGAGATTTGCCGTCAAATGTTAAAATTGTCAGATCAACGTATAAGGGCAAGTTAGACGTGTATATTAAGTAGGGAGTCGGGTCTAAAACATTTCCTTAAGCAGCAATTTTGCTTTTAAAAATAATTCTTTAGTTTTAAATTCGCTAAATTTTACCCTGAAATATAGATTTTCCGAATAACAACATGGTGTGCATGGAGGTACTAAAGTTCGTGCAACATCCAAAAATAATGCCGAACAATACTTTATTACTTACAGCACTACTTTTGTCATATTAGGTATATTTTTACTCATAGTCGGTGTTACTAAATCATACACGACAGTTTGTTATTATTTCCCTGTATTTGTTCAGGTATAAGTTTTGATTTGCCGATTCAATTTTCTTCAATTGGATATCATATGAAAAGTCATATGAAAAGAAACCTTTCGTTTTCTTAAAAAATAACACTGAACACTTCATGAGTCATATTATATCATATATAGATTTTCACAATTTTTGGAATGGTAATGAAGTAGGCACAGCTTAATATAATTCTACGACAGTTCATTGCTTGAACTTAGAGGTTGCCTCAGATATTGGAATGAATTTTTTAATATACTGATCCGATTTTGCTGGTTTTATATAGGAAACTTCTTAGGCCTATAACAAATACTCGGGTCAAATTTCATTGAGTTCTTTCAATTATTGTGGATGGGAGCGTGCCATTAACAGAAAGATGGACATGGCTAAATTGACTCAAATTTTAATTGGATGCAGGAATGTATATACGTTCTTTGTCTGAGATGATTTCTCCTTAGCGTTACACACGGAACGGCAAAGTTAATATACCATCTTTACCACTTGTGCTTATGTTGGTGTAAAACACAAACATTTTAACACAATAATTTTTAATTTACCGATGACGTTACTGAAGTAATAATTAAAATAATTCATCAACTGTATGAATATTTGAAGAAATTAATGTTAAGAAACTAAGGACAAATAAAATTTTAAATAATTCATTTTTTCTTTTTATTAAACGTTTTACATGATCATTTATTGCAATTTTAAAAGCCGGTTGTAAATATTCCTCAAAAAGCCGTCAAATACTTTACATCTTGTCGGCGTTGCAAATGATTTGATGCGGCATTGCTCAGTGCTTATAAAATAGAACTACATGTGGCACTTAATATTTAAGTTCAAGAGATTTTGAGAATTTCGATAAAATGTCCAGTTTAAAGCGTGAAATTGATACATTGCATGAATTGGTAGATTATTCTAATTTGAGAATATTAAAGCGTTTGCTAAAAATTCATTAATTTCTAGGAACAACTCACAGCTGAACTGCGTGCACAAATCGAAGAAACAAAAAATGGTGTTGGTTTGGAAGAACATGATGAAGGCCTTATGAAACTGCAATTGGAAAATTCTAAGCTTAAACATCGTTTGGCTATATTACAAAATGTAAGTAACATGAAAGCATTTTAACAAATAATCATCAATCATGGTTATATATATATATATATTTTTTAGGCTTTGGAAGTTGAGAAGTCATCTTCGTCTGGTGCTTCAAAATCATATAAACCTGCCGTTATACCCGAACAAATTGATGAAATGATTTCCATAAATGATCACTTACTGGATTTATTTACAAATGCCATAGCGAAAGCTTTTCCAGAATTATCCGGAACCTCTGCTATTATTTCGCCCGTAAACGCTAATGCAGCAAAGTTCGGAGATTATCAATGCAATAGCGCCATGTCCTTGGTAAAGACACTTAAAGCAAATGGAGTTAATAAATCTCCCCGCGATATTGCACAGGAGGTGTTGAAACAATGTCAAGTTTCGCCTGTAGTAGAGAAAATGGAAGTTGCCGGTGCAGGCTTTATCAATGTGTTCTTAAAAAAGTAAGTTTTATTGTATATAATTTAGGATTTATGTGATGTCACGGCAAAATGGCAATTTCAAAGATAGCAAAAGTTAAACTTTTGCTATCTTTGAAATGTATACCTACATATTGCTCATTTGCCACAAATGAACGATGTATACCTTAATAATTAATTAAAGTGGAAATAAATAAAATAAGGAGAAGATTTCAATATTTTCTGTTCATATAAGAATTTTCTCTTTGCATTAACTTTTGTTAATCTTTTTTCTAGAACTTATGCCATTAAAGCTTTAGCCAATATGTTGTGTAATGGTGTTAAACCTCCCCATGTTAAACGGCAACGTGTTCTTGTAGATTTCTCCTCACCAAATATTGCGAAAGAAATGCATGTTGGTCATTTACGCTCCACCATAATTGGTGACTCCATATCGCGTTTATTAGAATTCATGGGACATGATGTGTTGCGTGTTAATCACTTGGGTGATTGGGGTACACAATTTGGCATGTTAATTGCTCATCTTGAAGACAGATTCCCTAACTTCCTCAACGAAAGTCCACCTATTAGTGATTTACAAGCTTTCTATAAAGAATCTAAAAAAAGGTACATTTTATTTATTTTCATTTGGTATTAAATAATAATTTTTGGAATATAATTTTGTTTAAAGATTTGATGAAGATGAAGAGTTTAAGAAACGTGCTTACAACCGAGTAGTACGTTTACAAAGTGGTGAACCTAATTCAACAAAAGCTTGGAAATTAATTTGTGATGTATCTCGTCGAGAATTTCAGAAAATTTACGATCGCCTTGATGTGCATTTAACTGAGAAGGGAGAATCATTTTACCAATCTCGTATGGTTGAGGTTGTGAAATTTTTAGAATCTAAAGATCTTCTGGAATTAGATGAAGGCCGTAAAATTATGTGGGCCACAAAAGAAAAAGATTCCATACCTTTGACAATTGTAAAATCTGATGGTGGCTTTACTTATGACACTTCTGACTTGGCAGCTATACGTTATAGATTCGAAGAAGAAAAAGTTGAATGGATAATTTATGTAGTAGATGCTGGACAAAATACTCATTTCAAAAATATTTATTTAGCTGCCCAAAGATGTGGTATTATGGATCCCCGAAAACATCGTGCCGATCATGTTCAGTTTGGTGTAGTGTTGGGAGAAGATGGTAAGAAATTTAAAACACGTTCTGGAGATACTGTAAAATTATCCGATCTGTTGGATGAAGGACTTAAAAGGTCTTTGGACAAACTTGTGGAAAAAGAACGTGATAAAGTATTAACTCCTAAAGAACTTAAAGCTGCCCAAGAATCTGTAGCTTATGGTTGCATTAAATATGCCGACTTAAGCCACAATCGCACCAATGAATACGTTTTCTCGTTTGATAAAATGCTAGAGGATCGTGGTAACACTGCCGTCTATCTTCTATATGCCTACACACGTATTTGTTCCATTTCACGAAACAGCGGTGAAGATTTCTCCGATTTAGCCAAAGTTTTAGAAACCTGTAAACTTGAATTGGACCATGAAAAAGAATGGAAATTGGCAAAAACTTTGCTTAAATTCCCCGATGTTTTGGTAAAAATCTCAAAGGACTTATTGCTGCATATACTCTGTGAATATTGTTACGAAGTGTGTACAGTATTCTCAGAATTTTATGATAATTGTTATTGTATTGAAAAGAATAAGGAAGGAAAAATTGTCAAAGTTAACAGTAGTCGCATTTTATTGTGTGAAGCAACGGCTGCTATATTGAAAAGTTGTTTCAATATTTTAGGTTTGAAACCAGTAGCTAAAATTTAAAATATCCTCAACAAGCAAGATATATACAATATAATAATCACATATTTTTAAAATTTTCCTAAACGATTTTTTCTTAACTTTATATAAAAATAAAACTAAAACTTTAATATTTAATATTAAAGACAAGATAAAATGTTAAGCCTTTTATTATTCCAAATAAAATTAAATAAATATTTCTTCAAAATGCGCCGGAAACTTTTCATTTTTCCGTCAAACATTTTTATCCAGCATAATACCGAAATTTAATTTCCCAATATTTATTTAAATTCATGGAAATCTAAAATACATATATTAATGCATATACAGTGTTGTTCGAAAATTCTTCCTATTATAGTTCTTGATAATAAATTATATTAACAAAAATACAATTACAAAACAGAAATAAATTTTACTCTAAAAATCACCGTTCTAAACCTAAGCAACTTCTGCTGAACAAATTTCAAAGTAACATAGAAAACACATCCAATTATTCATTCACATTCCCACAACTGCCGGTTCTTCTTACCGGAATAACTTGAAATTCATCGGGCTGCCATCCCAGCACCGAAAAGAACAAAGATATTTTTAATCTATTTAGAAAATTTAGATCAAGCCCCTTTAATTGTTGTTTCATCGGTTTTGGTCAAAAATTGGTTATCATGATCTAAGTCATAGATTGAATACAATAGGAGGGTATGCCATCATCTATTCTAATGAGTCTTATATATTATATGTGAAAATAGTGTATTGAAGTGAATTTTAAAGTTGATTTTTTATCGCAAGTTTCAAGAAAATTTTTGTTGACACTTTTAAATAACAAAAAAATTGTTAAGTTTCGAACACTACTGTACGAATATTTGTTATGGTATTTTCTATTGAAATATTTTAATTAGAAAAAATGAAAAGCGCACTTTTTTGTGGATATTAGATAAGATTGCTGATAATAATGTTATTCGGCTGTATTATGGTGCGAGTTTTTACAGAATCAGTAATATTGAACATAAATTTATAAATCAGTTTAAAATAATATGAGGTATTGAATAGAAGTGTATTGAATAAAGTGAGTTTTTTATCCTAAATTAAGGAGATAAATTAAATAAAAATAAATTAAAACACACCATTTGTAATAATAATTTGTAATTATCCTTTCATAAAAATTTATGTAAAAGAATATGCAAAATTAATGTTTTGTGTAATCATACAATCCACAAGTGCTGAAGTGAGTTTATTAACTTTGTCATTCCGTCTATAATGCTAAAAGGGATTATCTTAGATCACATAACGTATTTATGTTCCATCAAAAGAAAATCTAAGTTCATAGCAAAATCGGTTCAGTACATTTGAGTGCTGTATTTAAGAAAAACTTTTATTTATAGTATATATATGTGAGTGTATGTTTGTTTGTACGAAACATACCGTATATAATTTACATGCTTTTGTGGTGGAGAGTATTGAAGATTCGGTATAGCCGAATATAGCATTCTTAATTGTTTAGAATTATTTTTTGTGGTAACAGTATGGGAACAAAATTTTGTGTGTTACCCTGTTTTTTCTTCGGTTTGTTTTCTTTTGTTCTTTACAATAAACAATAACAACTTGTTACTCATCAAATGTCACTCTGAGTTTAACAGCTGTTTCTTTGTTTTTAGTTCTTCTTTGATTCTTTGCTTCAGACGTTTGTCTTGTGTGTTTGCTTTGAAGCAAAAAGAATTAACTGAGAAAAATTACTCTTAATTATTTGCGGAAAATTTTTGAAAAATTTTCCTAAAATGCGTGCCTTCACTTAATTCGCGGAAAATATTTACGTTTTAGTTTCTATTTCAATTATCGAAAGTGATATTTTTTTATAAAAATTTTTTATTAAAATATTGTGAATTTGCTACTTTCAAAGACTGAAAATAAAGAAAATTTTAAAACAACAACAAAAATATAAAAATAACAAGTAACATAATAAATCTTGATTTAAAGAATGAAAAATTATTCAAAAGAGTAATAATTATTAACGTGATAAATAATAAAAAGAAGGGTTTTTTTGTTGTAGTTGCTGTAACTATTTATAATTTTTAACGACATCAATAGTAATAACACCAACAACATCATCAATAGCGATAATAAATAAAACAATTTAAATGTTTACAAAGGATTTAATGTTTACTTAACAATTTTTTTTTGTATTTAGAAATTAAACTTAAAAGAGAAAAGAAAAATTTACGACGACAAAAATAAGGTAAATTTTTTATTATTATAATTGTTGTTATTAAAACAATTAATTACAAGTTATTAAAGTCTTGTGATTTTCATTAAATTATTAAAGTTTGATATGAAAGTCTTGATTCTTTGCGCTAAGAACCTTTTGTTGTTTTTTATACCCTACACTACCGCAGGTGATTGGGGTATTATGTGTTTGTGCAGAAGTTTGTAACGAACAGAACCACTTTTAGGTGTACAGTTCTATTCAGACTGAGTCGAATTTACGATATCCGTCCACGTAAAGCTTGTTTGCAAAATACATGAAAAGCCGGTGAGAAATTATACGAGGGTTGGTCCATAATTTTTTTAATCCATATAACACTTTCACATAAATTTTATTATCACAATAACCTATAAGTATGCAATAGAGCATAAATAGCAAACAATGTGGTGTAGGGTTTTAAATAGTCGATCGGTACTTGAATAATATGATGCAAGACATCTTCCGCTTTTTACAAATGTATTAAAATAAAACTTTAACTAAAGGCATTTTATTATAACTTCTGAATTTTAGCTACTACTTCCTTAGCGCTATATTTAAATATAAATAAGTAACATTTTTGTTTATTATTACAAAAAAAAAAAAAATAGTACCTTTAGTAGATAAAAAGTTCTGTATAATAACATCAAATTATTATTCATATGGAGGTATATTTATTATTTATATTTTATATATATTTACCCTACATCACCGTAGGTGGTTGGGGTATTATGGTTAAATATCACTTCAAAGGTCATACATCTCACATATACTTTGGTATTGCAATAATAACTGCTTAAAATAAATTAAATAAAAGCCAAAATCAATGTGCAATATTAAACGAGGGGTGTTCCATAATTTCTACTAGGTCCCATAAAAACCCCTAAAAAAATCATTTTAAAACTTCTAAATTTCACATAAATTTTAGTTCCTTCATAATATAGTGAGCAATTAAGAATAATAAATCAAAAAAATAAAATCATCCGATGGTTGTTCATTAATTTTTCGTAACTGCTATTTATAACCAACGTTGTGGTGTAGGGTATTACACAGTCGGGCTTGACCGAATATAAAATTTTTACTTGATTTTAAATAATTTAAAATTAATTATGACATCGAATTCAAAAAGTGCAATCGATACCATAATGTAAGGAGTGAAATCGAAAAATTCTTAACCTACATATATGTTAAATAAAAACGAAAACTATAGGTTTACAGTTTTATTCTTACTTATGGATCTTTGGTATGGTGGACTGCTAAAAAGAAGAGATATGTGGTAGATCAACTTTATAAGGTTCAAAGGTCAACTTGAATATGAATCACTGGTGCATTTCGGATCAGAGGCACAACTGCGAGCAGCGCATTGAGGCTCAAAGTGATAAATTGCTAGAAATTTAAAGTATATGGACATGCGAGGATTTTGGGCAATCTGCCCGATAATCTCATCAGGCCATCTGATTATGTTTCGCTATATTTGAGCATTGATAGAATCTTCAAAATTCAAATACCCTCCAGAATGGGAGTAACCTTATCAGAGACTAAAGCACTAGGATATACACTGATGATTCGGAAATCATCTGTGGTGTAGGGGCTGGTGTCTTTTCAGAAGATATTTGTTTTCGAACTTTATATCGGCTTTCTGATGATGATGAGTGCGTTTCAGGCTGAAATTTTTGCGAGCTTCTAGAGGAAAAGAAAATTTTTTGAAAGTATCGGAATATTTGTCGACAGTCAGGTGGCACTTCTGTTACTGAAAGTTGAAGTGTCTAAATCCCTAATGGTCGGCCGGTGTAGGGAAAAATTTACAAGGCATCGGGCATTACACTACTTTGGATCCCAACGCATAGGTCAACTTCGTTAATTAGCAGGCCGATGAGCTAACCAGAGAAGGTTTTGTATCTAATATAAACAACATGGAGACAGTTGCGATAATTTGGAGACGGAGGAAAGTGTTTATCACCTCCTTTGTGAATGCCCGGTATTGATCTATCTTTATAAGGTATCACAGGTCAAATTGAATGACTATCTTTAAGACCTTAGGGAGACGGGTTTAGTTAGTTTACCACAGAGATAGGAGGCCAATTCAGGCCAAAAATAATTTTATACTCTATGAAGCTTTATGAATGGAAGCAGCCGTTTTTGTAAAGATAACTTGATGTAAATTTCGGTTTTTAGAAAGCCTGTTGTAACAAATAATTGGCTACTTTTGCTATATACAACCGCATATAGATTTTGGATCATAAACGTTTCTTCAACATTCCCTCGAGCATCAGAAACATACAGAATTTTTGACCAGAAATTGCAAAAAATCTACCAGATCAAATTAACAATATATGAATTTGCTTGACATTGAACATAATAACTTATATGCTTTTTCAGTTATTATTATTATCAAATAATACTTGGATAAAAAATGTTTTAATGAAAAACTTGTGTTAAAATTTTTTTGATCTCACTCCTTATTATAATAATTAATAGATTGAAGTAATATAGCAGCTTAAATTAAATTATATGGAAGCAGTTCCATACTTTTTATATTTAAATTGTAAACATATGACAATTTTCATAATTGAAATAAAATCATTCTGCATATAAATATTTATAATTAATTTTACGCTCTATAAATTTTCTATCAATAAAGATTCCAATGCCCTGTATAAGTTTCCAATTAAATAATTTTAGATATTATATTTCATCTGAACATTATATAGATTTATGCATTGAATAAGCAAAAATATTAAACTGTTATATATCGTTTACACTGTCTAAGAAAATAAATAAATAATATTTTTATGTTCTGTTTTTCAATGGTATTAAATTTTATTCTTAATTCGAGGAGACCATCATTCCATCAAAATATATACAAAATTTAAATTGGGATGATGATGATGAGATTGGAGAACTTCAAATTGAATTCAGAGAGAATGATGTACAAAATTATCTTCTTTTCCTTCCAAAGTTTTTGAAATATTCTAAATATGAATTATTCGTTCACAGTTAACTTGTCGGCCCAAAATTAAAATTTTTGAGAATTTGAAAATAGTGGTGGTAGCAATAACTATTCAGACCGTTACAAATTTCTGCATAAGTGTATACTACGGAGATGTAGGGAATACAAATAGTTTGATGACTTTATGTGGTATTTTCAAAACCTTCTATTTGGAATCATGTACGTATTGTATGTAATTCTGAATTCTTTATTACGACTTGCTACAAGTACTTAGACCCATGTAGATGAAAAGAATTTAAGATATATGGAACCAATCCAAAGGTATTTTTTTGGATTTTTGGTAATAATAAATGTATAAATATGGAAAGTCGATAAAAAACAAGTAAGAATGTATATTTGGTCAAGATCGACTATCTAATACCCTACACCATATTGTCAGTTAAAAAATGTTTACGCAAAATTAATGATTTTGATTTTCTGGGTTTTATATGGGACCTATGAGAAATAATGAACCGACCCTCGCATATTTTGGCACATCGTTGTTAGAATATAAAAAAGACTTACTTGTGCCAATTTTCGTTTAAATCGCTTGTATTGAGGACTTTAATGACCTTAAACCTCATTCTGGGAAGTACATTTGTATGGGAGTTACCTGAAATATTCGTCCATAGACCAAAATAATATGTGCTAAATTTCATCGCTATATTCATTAATTGCGACCTGTAGACTGTTTACAACGTTTACATTGACAGCCAGCCGTATAAACAGAAAGACAGGCGAATGGAATTTTATGACATAATTTACTTAAAATCATGAAAAATTATATATACTTCGAAATGGATACAATGATTTAATTGTATTATGTGGTACTTTTTGATTCTTTTGAAGGTACTATTTGATTTTTTCATTATATTATAATCAACATAAATGATACTTCTTTACATAATAAATAGCGGTTATAATGTTATTTTGTTCTTCACTGTAATCTCTGATCTACATATAATAGGGGCTATGAAAACTATCACCACATTTTAGAGGTCTACGAACAAATAAGAAACAAATAAATTGTTTGCGTTTGATAACAATCTCACACTATAGAAACTACTCAGCCCAAAATCTTATAATAATTACAAATTTTTTAATGATAAGAAAATAAAAACGAAATATAAATCTAAAAGATTTCGTTAAATAAAATCAATATTTACACAATAAATTGCAAAAAGCAAAAAAAAAAAAAAAAAAAAACACGGAATATAAAATATTGTGAATGAAAAAATATCTGAAATATAAATTGGATTTAATTTTGGCACAAAATTCTAATTATTAAGAAAAAGATGGGGATTTTTTCAATTCAAATTCTTAAAATAAATGAAAAATAGCAAAATACATACACTAGAGACCCGGTTGGCGTCGTTAATGGGTACCGCAGAAATGCGACGCAAATCGAATCAATTTTTGTTATATAAATGCACTGAAATTAAATTTATTGGGAAAGATATTCAAAACAAGATAAAAATTGTGTTTTTTTTTTAGATAAAAAAAACATTTAAATCAACCGTTGCCGGCTTCGAAATCATCAGAACTTCCGTTACTACCAGATGCAGTATTTTCTTAGGAACGTAAGAAAATAAAAAGAACTTTAGTTTTTATAACGACTAGTGGTGAATGTTATTTATCGCTTATTTTGTTCATGTATCCAAATTGGAAGAAGGGATTCCATCTTAATCAATAAGGGATTTCTTGCTATAGTATCTTGTTTAGATTGGAGCGGTTTAACAATTTCAGCTAATTGAATCATTTAATCACTGTCTCTCTCGCAAATAGTTCTTACTGTTTTAGGTGCTAGAGAAAGAGCTTTTCTTTATCAACTGCCTTTTCTCTCGATTTAAAACGTTTAATAACGTATAATTGTAATTCCAAATTTATTACTTTTCTTTTACTTTGACTTTGGCTTTGGCGAATTACACACTACATTCTTACCATAACCAGACACTTGTTTTTAGCACAACTTATATAACAGTGAAAAAAGGGAAAACCTCTTGTTTCATGCAATTTGAAAACTTAACGTAGAGGTAACGAAAAGTGTTGTCGGTGATGCTAAAATGATTATCCATAATGCTGCAGTAAAAAATTAAACAGTTTCTTGCGACCATCGCAAATCGGACCTACGAAATTTGAAATTATAACGACGTCAATCGATTTTTTTCGGTTCTTAAAAGGCGACGCTAATCTGCATGACACAAGTCGGACCTCAAGTGTATGTACATATTAGGGTTTCTTTTTCCGCGAGGTTTTTTGTTCTCGGAAATTCTAGGGAAAAATTTAGAATATCATATATTCTACAAAACTTACATGTTAATAGTTCTGCCGAATCCGAAATATTTCCCAGTCAAATGTGATTTGATGTTCTTGAAATTCAGAATCGATGATATTGTTTGCTGCTTTTATAAAAATATTAAAATACGTTAATTGTGAAGTAATTTTATCAACATAAAGCTCTGTTGTATGTAGTAGCCCTAATGGGAGCTAGTAGAATGTGGATTGATATTCTTAAAATTCACCACACTTATTTACGCCAAGTCAAAAGTATATTTAAGAGTTTTACAAGTCTAACATCTTTTCGGAGAGTTTTTTAATGAGCTGTAGTCTAATAAGAGCCGATATTCATGAAATTACGAAAATTGAAAAATTATGCTAAATTTAGGATGGAATTATTCTAGACCAAAGATTTTTTCCCTATTCCGAGGTGGGGCCTTATCGTTAAATTAATAAGAAACATATATTAAATTCAGTGAGAGAAACTATTTTGTCGGATTTAAGTAGAACTATTCTATATTTAAAGGTTTCATATGCTTAAAAGCTTATTACGAACAGGGTTTATATTGGTGCTTTCGATGGGATTATAGTCATTTACTATAAAAAATCGCATTTGAAATTGCATACTCATATTCTATTTATCCGATTTAGATGAGTTTCGTTATGATGATGTAGTTGATGATGTAGAATTCTATCTTAAAGATCAGTCTATAACTACTTTGCTCTTGGAGCGATATAAAAAGAAACTGTGAAGAAACATAACAAAAAATGTGGTCAAATTTCATTGAATTCTTAGTAGATTTTTTCTGAAGTTACACATTGAGGAAATATACCTTCTTCACTTAAATTACTTCCCGAAAATTCCTGATAGAATTCGGAATTTACAAAAATTAAAATCTCGGAAACGTTCTCCGTTGAAGAAACCCTAGTACATATGTATGTAGAGCTGCGGTCAAAATAATTGCATTACATACATACATACGTCGTCTTTAATTATTTATTCATTATTTATTCATTATCTATCTTATATTAATTTTTTCCAGAAGAACTGATAAAACTTTGTGTCAAAAAATAGCACCGAATTGAAGATACTATTAATTCTTAGCATTTGGTAGAATTTCCTTTTGTTAGTAATAACAGCCAAACACCGCCTTCTCATTGAAATTATTACATTCTGGCACCTTTTCAGGATAATAGAACTACATGTCTGTTTTAAAATTGGTCGGTTTAATTACCGACTCCTTTTTTATATGTACGTACTCAAATTATCGATTGGATTTACATCGAGAGACTGGGCAGGCCATTTTATTACAATGACTCCATTATTCTGAAACCACTTTTTTGCTACTTTGCTGGTACATTTCTAGTCGTTGTCATCTTGCCTAAATCAGTGGCATTACTTCAGATGCATACGGTAGCATTACTTTATCTAATATTTTCACATATTCTGGCACATCCATAATAGTTTTAATAAATTAATTCAAACCCTAGAACCGTCGTGTTTGAAAGTTAGTTTAGACTCATCTGTCTACAAAATACTACTCCCCTTTTTCAATATGTTAAACCAAGTAAGTTTAAGCAAACCTTTATAAATTTAAGACATGCGAAGCAGTTAAGGAGGAACGTTTCGTGGTCTATGGGCATTCAAATTATATTCTCTAAGCATTTTGATATAGTTTCAGTACTTGTTGACAGATTTAGTTTTGTTTTAATTCTTGCAGTTGAGATAAATGGCGCCTTCCTTTTTTTGACGTAACATACGTTTAACCATTAAAGGTGTTGCCACAGTTTCTTGTCCACGACTCCCAGTTTTAAATTGTAGGTTATGATATTTATTATAATTTTATTTCATTATCTAATTATATTTTTTATTTCGGCATACGTTTTTTCATCAGGGTCACGTTTTTTAATGAGTTCAAGCTTTTCTGAAGTACAGTGTTTAGACAAACCCATTTTGGACTGTTTATGGTTTTTTTCCAAATGTAATAGAAATGATGCTGTTATTCTGATATTTTGTCTTTATAATTAAATTTATTGGAATATTCGTTATAATTTAAATGAAATGTATTCATTTCCTCTGAGAATAGGCTTTGAATAATGGGACTACAAAATTGTGGATAAAAATATTCATAAACAATGATGATATGTGATATGTGAGTGGTGCTATTATTTTGATCGCTGCTGTATGTTCATTAACTGATGTATAAATGTACAAACAATATTATGGAATAATATTTGACATCCAATTTTGATGGAATGATATTACAATTTAATTTATATGATGGATCCAATTTATTTATTTATTTTTTATTTTTTATAAAAAAAGAAAATATATATTTTTAACATATAAGTGCGAAAATATCTATGACGCTTTGATTTAAAGAGATCTAATAAGAATATTTATGTTTATCTGTATATTTATGATACAGATTTATAAATTTATCCCCATGTAGAAGTGAATGTATAACACAGATTTTATTTTGTTTCGATAATTAAGTAGTCAAAAGACATTTCCGACTGGTATGTAGAATTTTTTTTTGTTTTTTGATTATATCTTATCTTTTATTTTTTTATTTTTACTAATTTTAAGATAATTAAGCCTCTAGTTTTCTACATTTATTTACAAATGACAACATACGTACGTACGTACATAAGAATATGGTGAAAGAATTTGTGAATTTCACAAAAATGAATGACAAATTATGATCAGTTTGAATACGAAAATTTGCAAATTCAAGATGAGTCTTTAATGTTTTATTTTATTTCTTAAAATTTATTAAATTCAATAATATTAAGATCTGCTTTATTTATATTTTAAGCATTTATCCATAAATATTCCTTGGAAGTTTATCGATTACTGACAAAAGTTCTGATTTAAAATTTATTAATAATTATCATTTTACCCGCAATGTCTAAATTTTTGTTCATTGTTATGAAAAAAACCAAAAAGTACTTTCAAGAATTCCAAAAAGTACCATATGATACCTTCAAATTATATTTACCCATTTGGAGGTTATTGTTGTTGTAACATTTTAGCTGTATCTGGTTATTCTCTTTTGTGGCAAAAATTTATATCTGTCACTGGGTTGACAATCTTAGGCCGAGTATTACTAGGGTCGTGGGAAGGCCATTTGGAGGTATATAAAGGGTGAAATCGAAAAATTCTTAACTCACGTTATTTATCAAAAATTTTGATCCGTGTGTTATTTGTTTTTTTATCAAGTTACAAGTCTGATTAAAATGATTGAAATGTGTGAGTAGTTGAAAGTGCATACTAAAATGATTACGCATTTTCAACAAAACCCAACTTATCAACTCCGTTGATATAACTAGTCAAAAATATTATGTTGCTGCTGGTTTAGAAAATGTACCGTGATCCAAAAATTGTTTTTACAATTCTACTAGCAGTCTCGGCAAACTTCGTTTTTCCTAAAAATATGTTGCTTTGTATGGGCGATACTGCTTCCCCTGGTCTTATCCGCACTACGTTTTGTCCAAAAAAAAAAAAAAAGTTACTTGTGAAAGTTTTCGGGACCAAATTTGAGAACTCTCGCTGTTATAGTTCTTTAAATATTCGATAACTAATATTAGCTTTGTATGGGCGATACCCCTCCCCCTTGTCTTATATAATAAGAAATATATCAATATTCCAACTATTTCATTCCAAAATTCCAATCCGGGGAAAAAATAAACTTTTTTTCGGTAAATTGCTCACTCTGCTGTTATATGAGGTTTGGCCCATTACAGATTTCTTTATAATTATGACACTTTTTTGACAATTTTTGCTTTGACTTTTTTCTCCTCAAAATCTAAAGAAAAATATTTGAAAATTAACGCAATTCTGATAGGGTTATTGGGGAAATTGTTTCCCCCAATGGGGAAAAATATCCCGTAAACTATAAACTCTAAGAGATATCCCACAAATGTAAGTGTATTTTTTGTAAAGAATTATAAGGGCTTCAAGTACACAGAAAAAACATGAAGCAAAATCAACGTTGAACATGGTTGATTTAAGATTGAATAGTTTTTTTATTTAGTTTAAATTGTACATTATTATGTTTGTGATTAAATAATATTGTACATATTAGAATTTTTCGATATAAATATGTAAAATTATACAACGATAAATTTTTAAAATAACGTTTAAGTACTAAAATTTCAAGTAGTAAAAATTCAAGAATGTTCTCAAAAAAACTGTATTTACTGTTAAACAATGTTAAAACACCATTTTTTGTCTATAAAGCAAAATTATTACTGAAAAAAGTTAAAAAAATTTGTACATTGATTCAATCAAATCAAAATCAATTGGAAAACACCTCAAGATTGTCCACGTGAAATTTCGTAAAAATATTTAAGAACTCCAAAGTTACAGAATTATTAAAAAAAACGTTTTTGGACCACTGTGGAATGATGCAGTTTGGTACCCAAAAGTAATCAAAAATGTTCAACATGTTTTATACTTCGCGTGGTTAAGGGAAAGTTTTTTAATTTTTCTGCTTCGTCAATCTAAAAATCCATGACACCGATCTAAACCAGAAAGTTTATATTTCACTAAGATTTTAAACATGTTTGTATTATTTACTTATTGTTTAAATTTTAATTACCGTCATTTAACTAATTTTTTAAATAAATATTTAATAAATATTTTTATTAAATAAATCGAGAAGAATTTTAAAATTTTCGTTTATTTTTATTTTATTTTAATAGAAAACATCTGGTGCTTTCACCATAAATAATAATAAAATAATTGTCAAGATTTGATCATATATACTAATTTAAAACAAGTAAGAGTGCAAAAGTCGGGAAAGGCCAACTATATAATACTCTACACTACACAGTGGTCCGAAAACGCTTTTTTTGGAAATAATGTTTTTAACTTTTCCAAAATTTTTCTAACGAAATTTCACATTAACATTTTTGAAGTCTTTTCCAACTAATTTATAGAAGTACATGTTCCTAGTGAGTCCTGGGGTTGGGATGTGGATCTCCAAAGTTGGTCACCTCGGGTATGATCGTTTTTTTAAAAAGTCGCCAAAATTTATGATTTGATTGAAAAAGTATTTTACATAAATTTAGCCCTGATAATTCTTTTCAAAAATGAAATGTGCGGCATAACTTTTATAGTTAAAGACATATTTAGGATAAAGCAAATATTTGACCCATTTTTGAAAAGTTTTTTTATTAGTGTTTTTAAACTTGGAGGGTTCTATGTGGATCCTATGTGGGTCGCTATCCCTTTCGGAATTTCGTTAATTTTCAAATATTTTTCTTTAGTTTTTTAAGGAGAATAAAATTTCCAAATCTAGAATCGTCAAAAAAGTACCCCGATTAAGTAACTACATTTTTTAGCTACCAACTCAAGAAATCTGTAATGGGCCAAACCTCTTATAACGGTAGGGTGAGCAATTCACTGCAAGAAGTGATTATTTCAAACAAGTTTTCTCCGGATTGGAATTTTGGGTACTTTGGAATGAAAAACTGAACATTTTTTGTAGTCCTACATTAAGGACAACTTTGTTAATATTTCATATTAATATCTTAATTTTTATTTAATATAAAATATTACATTTTTTACTTAAGTATAGCGAAGATAAACAATTTTAAACACTAACATAAAAATTGTTCACCACTCTTCAAAAATTAACTAAAACTGGGGTCCCTCCCTAGGAATTTGCACATTTTTCATGTAGATATGTGCTGCCGTATTCTCTGTAATAAGTGAATAGCAATTTCAACATGTCTTTAAATAATGTTGCACAACTTTAACCATTAGTGAAATTTTGAAAATAATTTCTAAGGTACTTATGGACTGATTTGGAAGGGTTCTTTTCGGGGCCGAGGGAAGACCACTTTCTCAGAGACCTCGGATAAAACCTCGGATGCGACCAATTTCCCCATACTCCCCCTGACCCGTAGTACTACATAAAATGGGGAGGCTTTGCAGGAAAACCACATTTAGTCGTCTGCTAAACATGGTGGGCTGGTGTTATGGTATGGGACTGTATATCGGTGGCTGGGTTTGGGAAATAAGTGTTTATAGATGAATAAATAAAATTAAAAGTGCTCAAAAACTTGACTTTGAATCCGACTATTTTTTAAAACAAACAATGACCCTAAGCACACGGCGTAAATTGTTCGATTATGGATCTTATATTACAATCTCACACTTTAAAAACTCCTACTCAGTCACCTGACATTAACAATCAACCAATTGGATAAACGGGTTAGATAACATCACATTACTTTAAAATAAAGCAAAAAATCTTAAAAGAAATTAATGGAGAAATGAGATTTAAATAAATTTGTTTAAGATAATCATTTTTTAAACAATAATTTTCTGATCATGACGGTGACTTTTGTCCATGTGTGTAAATATTATTTGGTTATTGAAATGAATTTATGATTCAGTATGTTGTTACATACTTATCACAGCTTGAATTTTATTAAAATTTAAATGATTTAAAACGAAATAAAATTAAACACACAAATGAAAATATTTTAGATTTTTTTCTTTCTGTAAAAATAATTATTACAAACACACACACATATTTAATATTCTTTGAAATAATAATTTTAATGAAATATAAAATTAAATTCATTCATTAAAAATATACGTTTACATTATAAATAAAATATTCGAATATTTATCGAAGTTCAAAAATTATTTACATTTTAATTGATCATAAATTTGTGTCAGATTAACAGACAAACGGATTGTTTTTTTTTAATTATTTTTAATGATTAATAATTGACAAAATATTGATTGGCCCACAAAAAAAAATAATAATCACTAAAATATGTCGGTCATCATTTATAAAATTAAATTAATGAGAATTAGTACGTTTTTTTTAAATATGGAAAGAATTTTAAACACGTTATTACACACAAACATTAAATGTGTTATGTAATTAAAATGAGCATCAATACAAAATGGATCATAATTAGTTATTAAGATCATAATTTTAAACAGTTATACTACATAGATACACAGATGGACAAAAGTCAACGTCATGCACATCTATTTTAATTTCTTGAAAAAGTATGAGCTAAGTTTTTCGTTACTTGTGGATCAATTTTTTCCTACTCCTCCATTAATTTCTTGTTAAGCATATTTTTGGAAGAATATGATGTTCTCTAATTCGTCTTTCCCACTTTATTAGGTTAATCAGGTAACTGAGGAGGAGTTTAAAGAGTGTGATGTTGTTATATAAGATCCATAATCGAACAATTTCCGTTGTGTGCTTAAGGTCATTGTCCTGCTGGAGGAAATAGTCAGATTCAATGCCAAGTTTTTTAATCAATTTTATGTAATTTATCCTTAACAATAATCAACTAAATTTTTTTCTATTACTTCATCAATAAATAGTAGTTCCACAATCTCAGCTGCCGACATACAAACGCATACCTAGACACCATCATTACTATGTTTAACAGTCTACTGAATGTGGGTTTCCTACCAGTCTGCCTTCTTTCTCCTTCTGTTTTATAAATCTTAACCCAAAAGTCTATTCTTTAATTTATGTGCTCTTTTGTAAAAGTAAGGCGTTTTTTGCCAACCTGCGTTTTTTTCCTGCAAACAATGGCATTTTAATACTAGGAGAAACGCCTGCACCAGTACCTTCCTTTAACATTGGAGCAATTTCCGACAATGAAGTTTTAGGCTCTTTTAAATTATTCTTAATATATTTTGTGTGTACGTAACGTATGAACTCCAAACGGCTGGGACAATATAGATTTAATTTTCACAGAATGATCCCCATATACCCGAAAGTAATGTAGGTTAAAAAATGCGATAGGATCAGGGGAAAGGTATCCAATACAAAGTATATATTGATTATCGAATATCTAAAGAACTATAGCAGCGAGAATTTGATCCTAAACAGTTTCACAAGGAGCTCTTTTACTGGACCAGGTGGAAAACTACTACAGCATGAATTTTCAAATATGGTTCTAATTACTTTCTCTGGACCGGTTTTACTGAATATATTTGTAGGACGGTAAGGATGAAAGGAAGGGGTTAGCCCCCTTGTAATTCAATTTTGAACTGTCGATTAGTTGTGAAATTATTATAACTAAAGTTATAAAATTTAGAAATAATAACTTTTTTAAAGAAATGCTGTGGGGTTCGATTTCCCATGTAAATGTAAAACAGTTTTTCATGAGAAAATGGTAGATGAGATCACACAAACAAAAAGGAAGAGCGACCCTATATATATACTAGAAAATTGAAGGTTTGTGAAATTTCTTTGGCTGAGGAAAGACGTTAATAATTTTTCCAAATTTCTGAAAAGAAATTGAAGTTTAAGTAGTTAATACTTATTTTTGTTAATAAGGCTAATTAAAGGTTTTGTTTTTAACTAAGAAATATTTTACATAAACCGTATTTTACGCAGAATTAAACTACTTTTATATATAATTTGTTTTATAGGCGCAGTGGCTCTTTAAACTTACATAAAATTAAATGATGGTTACTTTTGTCCATCTGTGTATACTGAAACTCAAATTACTAAATTTTTAAACAAGTTAATTTTTTCTTTTCTTTCTTTTTTAAGATTTGAATTTACAAAGTTGCCACCATGAAGTTCGCTGAGCATTTAACGGCTCACATAACGCCGGAATGGCGTAAACAATATATTAATTATGAGGTAATTTAAATTTTGTAATTTAAACCTTTTTGTATAAAAAAAATTTATTGTTTTTTTTTAAGGAAATGAAAGCTATGCTTTATATGGCCGTGGAAGAAGCTCCATCGGTTGATAGTGTTGAAGATGAAGTTTTAAAAAGACATTTTGCCAATTTCGATGAAAATTTCTTTCATTATTGTGATAAAGAATTGAAAAAGATCAATACATTCTATTCGGAAAAATTAGCCGAAGCTACACGTAAATTTGCCACTCTAAAGGCAGAACTGAAAACTTGTATTGAAGAGTCTGAACGTAGTGCAAAAAAATCGAAAGGTTTAAAGAAGGCTGGCTTGCCACATCGTAAGGCCCAAGAATTAAAATTGGCATTCAGTGAATTTTATTTAAGTTTAATTCTCTTGCAAAACTATCAAAATTTGAATCACACTGGTTTTCGAAAGATTTTAAAGAAACATGATAAATTGTTGCGTGTGGATACTGGTGCCAAGTGGCGTCAGGATTATGTGGAATCTTCACATTTTTTCATTAATAAAGACATCGATAATATAATCAATGAGACAGAAACGACTGTAACAACAGAATTGGAGGGTGGTGATCGTCAACGGGCTATGAAACGTTTACGTGTACCGCCCCTGGGAGAACAACAGAGTCCTTGGACAACTTTTAAAGTGGGTTTGTTTTCTGGATCGTTTGTTGTGTTGGGTATTGTGGTAGTTTTATCGGGTAAGAGTTTAAATTGGAGTTTATTAAATGCGTTTTTTTCACTTAGCAAACATTTTTTTCTCAACTTTTATAGCAATTTTCCACGATATTAGCGGTGAAACTCTTAAAGCCACGTTTCGTCTATATCGCGGTCCTTTGTTGATTATTGAGTTTATATTTCTTATTGGTGTGAATATTTATGGTTGGCGTTCATCGGGTGTTAATCATGTACTTATATTCGAATTGGATCCTAGAAACCATCTGTCGGAGCAACACTTAATGGAATTAGCCGCCATTTTTGGTGTAATTTGGACATTAAGCATGCTGAGTTTCCTTTACTCTTCCAGCTTAAGTATACCCGCGTTTATAAATCCTCTAACCTTAACAATTGTGATGGTAGCATTTTTAATAAATCCGTTCCATGTACTACATCACGATGCACGGTTTTGGTTATTAAGAATATCGGTGAGTTAGAAAAATCTCCTCTTTTTTCTTTTTCTTATTTAATTTTAATAAATTATAATTATGGAAAAAAGGGTCGGATGATAGCAGCTCCATTCTTCCATGTGGGTTTTGCTGATTTCTGGCTGGGTGATCAGTTAAACTCTTTGGTCACTGCTTTATTGGATTTTGAGTACTTAATATGTTTCTACTTCACCAATGGCGATTGGTTTAAGGCAGTAGATGCTTCTATATGTATGGAAAAAGACTTTATAATAAGACCCATTTTTAATTGTCTACCCGCTTGGTTCCGTTTTGCCCAATGTCTAAGACGTTATCGAGATACACGTGAAGCATTTCCTCATTTGGTAAATGCAGGAAAATATTCAACCACCTTTTTGGTGGTAATATTTGCCACTTTAAAAAGTTTTAATAGTCGTAAGTTATTGATTAATAGTTTATATGAAAACGATCATTTAGAATTTATATTTTGAGTTTAGCTTATTATTCGAGTACTTTTGATAATCCCTATACCTATATGTGGATTGCTGCCTCCGTTATATCTTCATGTTATTCTTATACTTGGGATATAAAAATGGATTGGGGTTTGTTTGATAAAAATGCTGGTGAAAATACTTTTCTACGAGAAGAAATTGTTTACTCTTCTACTGTAAGTTAATTTTGGACTTGCAGTTTAAAGCGATTGTTCTTTTAATTATTACACTTATGGGGTTTTCTAGGGTTTCTATTACTTTGCCATAGTAGAAGATTTACTGTTGCGTTTTAGTTGGGCCTTGTCGTTTTATATAACCGAAATGAAATATATAAGTGGAGATATTATGACTTCTGTTACCGGTATTTTGGAAGTTTTTCGGTAGGTTTTCTTATATCGCTTTTCTTTTAAAACATGTTGACAGTGTTTGTTTTTTTAGACGCTTTGTTTGGAATTTCTTCCGTTTGGAGAACGAACACTTGAATAATTGTGGTAAGTTCCGTGCTGTGCGCGATATTTCTATTGCTCCCATTGACTCGTCCGACCAGACACAAATACTTCGTATGATGGATGAACAGGATGGTGTTATAAATCGTTATACAAAAACTAACCGTCCAAAACCTAAAAAATCTAAAGATCCCGAAAAGAGAAGTCTTCTACAACCACGTGGTTCTCTACAGGATCTCACAATCGATATCGATGGTACTAAAAAACTTTAAAACAAAAGTTAAACTAAATATAAAGTCAAAAAATATTTAAGTGACTTAAACTTAATATTATATTAATTTATTTAAGTTCAAAACTGCAAAATTTTGCATAAAATAATTTTAATTTCACTTTTAGTTAAATTATTTTTTTTTTTAATTTGTCTATTTTCCCTAAAAAATTAATTAATTTCTATCGCGTACTTAAATATCATAATTAAAAAGAAACATAAAAAGACCATTAAAATGCCATAAACTTAAAATGTAACTTAACTTTTAAGGCAGTATTACTTAAAATCTAAAACTAAAATAAACAAAAATTATCTTCCTTGTGTTTTTCCAAAAACATACAACTACACATTAATTGATAAAATCACACATTACATTCCTAAAATTTATCGAAAAAGAAAAAAAATTGAGAATTTTAACTTTCATTGTTTTTTTTTGTCGTTTCGATCCCAACTTTTATTTATTTAGAATATTTTGTATGTGTAATTGAGTTTGATTTTGATTTATTTTTACTATAAGTGCTAAAGTTAGTGTCTCTATATATAATAATAAAAATAATATTAAAACAAGTTTTGCTACAAAACTTGGCTCATTTTATTGATGAGCTCTAAATTTACATATAAATAATTATTAATTAATATTTTACATTTAAAAAAAAGTAATAATAATTCAAACGTAAAAAACTATGTAATATTAAGAAGAAAAAAAAACAACAATGTAAAAAATAAAATAATTTAAAGTAAAACTTAAGTATGTTTTAAGCTTAAAATTAATAGATCTCAAATTGGATTAAAAAGACAACTTGAGATTTTAGTTGTAAGAGTGTGTAAACATTAATTGATTTTATTCATAAATAATTTCGTTTTCTATGATCGATAATATCCCACGACAATTGGTTTCGTTCCGCAAGGATCGACTAATCGGCAAAGATATTAACACACAAAGCTGTATCATTCGGAAGTTTTTTCCCAAAAGAAGAAAACCTGACAACAGCGAAACTCTTACAAATTATAAAACAGTAAATTTGCAACAAAACGAAGTTTTAATTTTCTGCAGTAATAAAAGTTGCACAAACTACAACACATCATATACCAAAAGCCTATTTGACATACCAATACACTTCGGGCACAAATTTTTAATAGTAAAAAATAGATCTGAACAAGAATTCAACTATAACTGAACTAGAACTAAAAACTCGAACTGAACTAGAACTGAATCAGAATCCTAACTATAATCTGAACTATAAACTTAATTACTATTGAGATTGAAAATTTTTTAACGGAAGAAACAAAACGGAAGTAAATAATTAATCAGTTAACTTAAAGTTTTCATTTTTTATTTGATTGAAATTATTATTACAATTTACGAAAAAAAAATATTTTATAGTTTTGATCACTAATTTTGAAACTTTTTTGGAAACCATTGGGACTTTCGGAACAGTGAAATATATATTTTTTTAAAGTTTCCTTTCTTTTAATTCCAATTGAAATCTTAAATGTGATTGTAATCAGTTGGGAGAAAAAAATCTAAAAAGCTTCAATTTTGGCATTTTCTTCACATTTTTGAGAATACAAAGCAAAAATGTTAATGCGTTTATAGTAATATGTAATAGTGTATATCATATAAATTTTTCGATAAATTCCTTTACAATGTTTCTATAATTGTCGCAATAAAATTAAATTAATATATTTTTGTGATTTTTAGTTTACAATCAATAAATTTGAAATAATTTCCAATTATGAAATTTACCGAAAAATTAAGTGCACATTTGACTCCAGAATGGCGACATCAATATATTTCATATGCAGTGAGTACATGTAATATATTCAAACAAAATTTGTTGTCTTTCATATCTCTTTCAAAGGATTTAAAAAACATGATCCTTAATGCTTTGAAAAATGCTCCCGTAAAGGAAATTTCAACCGATCACGCTATAAACAATTATTTTGGAATTTTCGAAGAAGAATTCTTTTTTGAATGTGAAAATGAATTAAGAAAAATAAATACGTTCTATGCTGAAAAATTAGCTGAAGCAAAAAGACGTAATGATGGTCTTGCCACAGCATTGGATGAGGTAGTGGGTGAGTTTCGTTTAAGAACACGCACTATGTCACGCAAAAGTTTACATGAAAAAAATATAAAGAGAAAAACTAAACAAAAAAAGTCCAATATGTCTGACATAAGAAATGGTTTAAGTGAATTGTATTTAAGTTTAGTGTTATTGCAAAATTATAAAATGTTAAATTATACAGGATTTAAAAAGATATTGAAAAAACATGATAAGGCAAGTATTAAGGTTATGTTATCTTTCAACAAGTATAATAAAAATGATATATTCGGCTATGCCAAATTTGCAATACCATTCCACCATAATTACATTTGAAGTAAATACGTTATGTTCGTACATACACACACACACAAACATACACTCACAGACGTATACAATATATTAAAGTTTTTCATAAATATAAACAGAAACACTTAATGAGTCATAAAATAAGTTATATTTTTGAATATAAACTTTTTTACTAAACTGATTTTGAGAATTTTTGGCAAAATTCCATTTTATTTTGTCGATTTTAATTTGACAATTTTTGAAAAAGTGGTGGTGGAAGGTATAAAAATGTTCTTTCTGAGCAAAATGCAAAACTACAAACCACAATCTTTATTACAGTTATTGATAAACAAAAAAGGTCGAAAATGGTTTGAAGATAATATTTCAACGGCTTATTTTTATAAAAATAATGAATTGGAAGGAATTATGCAAGAGGTTGAACATAATTTTACTGAATATTTAGAAAATGGAGATCGTACAGAGGCTATGAAGCGTTTAAGAGTACCGCCTTTAGATGAAGCCCAACAATTGGGTACCGTATTTCGAGTAGGAATTTTTCTGGGCGCTGTAATAATATTAATGGGATTTATTTTGATATTAGGTATTCAAAATAAATACATAATATAATTATATCCTCCACCATAAGTGGTGAACTGGGTATATTAACGTTGTCATTCCGTGTGTAATGCTATCGCATCAAATCAAAATCTGAGTCGAATTAGCTATGGCTATAGGCTCACATCCACATTAACTGACAGAGCTCAATGACATTTGGCCTGAGTATTTGCTGTAGTTCTGAGAAGTTTCCTATTTAAAAGCAGTAAAATTGGTTCATTATATTAAAAGACATAAACCGAATTTTATGGCTCATTTGGTGTTCGGTGTTTACGTCTTTGAGTGTATGTGTGAGTGTGAGCCTTTATGGTGGTGGGTATTGAAGATTCGGTATAGCCGAATATAGTATTCTTACTTGTTATTCATTTCGTTAAATTGGCAAATGTTGTTTTGAAGCATTTTATGGAAATTTAGATATGAATTACAAAACAATACAACTGGAACTATTATTTCGTGGTCCCTTTTACATCGTGATGTATTTGTTTCTTATTGGAATAAATGTATTTTGTTGGCGACGTGCTGGTGTTAATCATATTTTAATATTTGAAATAAATCCACGTAAACACTTAACTTATTCCAATTTATTGGAAATTCAGGCAATTTTAAGTTTAATATGGTGTCTGGGAGTTTTGGGTTTCATTTATGCCGATTATATACAAGTTTCCAGATTAATATTCCCATTGCTAATAACATGTGTAATATTGGTGTTTCTATTAAATCCTTTGCCAATATTTCATCGGAATACTCGCTATTGGTTGTTGAGATTAATAGTGAGTGTTTTTATATAAATCTTTTGAAAAAAAACTAATTCATATTTGTACCTTACATCACCTTACAAAAAATGACGTTATACCTACCTTTAAGAATACCCATCGACTCGGTTCAATTTTTAGGTTGATTTAACAATGTCCTTCTCTCTGTCTGTCCATGTAAATGCTTTGAACACACTACAATAGTTTAAAGTTTTAAGCAAATAAAAGTCCTAAATATGAATCGATTTAATAAAAAATAGGAATAAGTCCTATGATATTCTAAACCAATGTGTCGTATTATGCGAAAATCGGTCCTTTGCTCCTTATAGGTTCCATTCTAAATATCACTTTGAAGGGCATTAATTTAAGTTAAGGTAAATATTAGAACAAATCTATGTGCAAAATTATACGGTTATCGGTCCATAAATTCATGTAGCTTCTATTTAACCTCTTACAAAGTTCATTTTAAAACGTTTAAATAAAACACATTGTGGTGTAGGGTATTAAATAGTCGGGATTGACCGATTATAACATTAACTTATTTGTTTTCTTATATATTTAAAAGGCACGTGTTACTTTAGCTCCTTTGTATCCTGTGGGATTTGCAGATTTTTGGTTTGGTGATCAATTAAATTCTATGGTTGCTTGTCTTTTAGATTTCAAATATTTATTGTGTTTTTATATTTATAATACAAATTGGAGCGACGATATTCAAGCTGATCAATGTTTAGAGGGAAATTTGATTGTGAATGCCATTGTACGTTGTGTACCATCTTGGTTTCGTTTCGCTCAGTGTTTACGCCGTTATTCTGATACTGGACAAGCTCATCCTTTTTTGACGAATGCTGGAAAATATGCTGCCACATTTCCCATGGTTATATTTTTAACATTGTCTGCTAAGTATAAAGGTATATATTAGAAGTTCTTATTTTTAATTATCCGATACCATATATACATAATTACATATACAATGTCTGTGAGTATATGTATGAGTGTGTATGTACAATACATAACGTATTTAAATCACACGCATTTGTGGTGAAGGGTATTGAAGATTCGGCGTAGTCGAATGTAGCATTCTTATTTGTTGACATTAAAATTCATTAAAAAATCAACGCGTTAAAATTTTAATGAAAAATGTGTGTTAAGAATTTTTCGATCTCACTCTTCTTATCTCGTTCTTTCCGTTAGAGAATTACGAGCATACATTTGAAAATCCATTTATTTGGTTTTATCTCATATTGGCCATTTTTCAAACCTGCTACTGTTGTTCATGGGATATTTTATGGGATTTTGGTTTATTGCAAACCACTTCTGGAAAAAATATATTTTTACGTGAGCAAATTATCTATCCATCATCTTTTTATTATTTTGTGGTAGTGGAGAATCTAATATTACGTTTCTTTTGGGCAATATCACTTTATTTTGTTACTAATAATTATATAAATGTTTATAATATGGAATCGTTATCGGGTTGTTTGGAAATAGTCAGGTATATAAATGATTATAAAAGTTGCTATAAACTAAATATAATTTGTTTCTTTCTTTTATTATTATCATTTTTCAAAACAAGACGTTATATTTGGAATTATGTACGTCTGGAGAATGAACATTTATATAATGTTGGCCAATTTCGAGCAGTACGTGATATTTTTATAGAACCCATAGTTACCAAAAACTCTATGGAAATCGAAAATATGATGGATAAAGAAAATGGTGTTTTAAATCGTTCCTCTAAAAAATACAACAACATTACTTTGACAGATGATAATGAAGTGTTGGAAGATTAATTTGCTTTAAATAGAAAAAATGAAAACAAATATACAACATTTATTAATAAACATTTAAATTAGAACAAAAAAATACTAAAAATAATTATGAAATATTATCAGCTACTCCCGTCACCAAAGCAGTGCCTCTTAAAATCCAAAAATCTGCTGGCAAAGCACTTTCCAAGAGTATAGATAAAATGAAATTGGATGAATGACCAGTTGTGGATAAAACGCCAGATCTTGCTTGGGTTTTATATAGAGGTGCTTCATATCGTTCAGTAGTAGTGATTTTCAAACAGGGTATAAATCGTATGGCTGGTAATCTTGAATATAAAACACCAACTTGAGCATCACATAAACCTCCTTCAGATTTTAACCATTCAGCCGCCTCTATAAATATGCCATGCACATTAACCCCCGCTTCAGTAGATTCCGGCATGTTACCATACAAATCTTCCACCTTATTTTAAATAATGTTTTTTTTTCTCTCCAATAATTATAAATATAGAAATTTTAGAATTCCCTTACCGATTTATTGTTGTTTCTCCTCTCAAAGAAATCCTGTTGCACCAAGACATTTTCCAATACATGAAAATCTATTTTTAATTCATCTATTGGTAAAACACGCTTACGGGCATGTGTTTGTAGAACACCAGTCAAAAATGATTGTGGAAAATAGAAACCACTTATCCAAAATGATTTTGGATTACCAACATCGGCCCAGTTTTGTATGAAATCAATGCGTCTTTGGAAATCTGCTATATAACTAGGTAAAGGTTTTATAGAGAGAAAACTCTTTTTCTCCCATAATTTTGGCACCAAATTTGCTAACAATGAGTGAAAAACTTCTTCAAGTTCTTCGGACATAACCACCAAACCTTTAATAGCTTTTCGTAAATTAATTAAACTGGCGTGTATTAAATTTAAAGAATTATTATAACGATCTATTTCCTGAACCAACACTGTTGTCAGTGAAGGTTGTTGACCTTTGTCGTCGATCTGTTAAATGAAAATAAGAATAATACGAATAAAAATATTCCAAATTTTCCTTTAATTCAATCCTACCTTCAACAATGACGGATGTAGTGTATCCTTTTTAATTTTTTCCGCTAAAACTTCTTGAATTTTGGTAATAATCTCCAAACACAAGTCATTTTCTTTGGCCTGACCTTCGTCGGCTGCTGATCTTGGTTGACCAACTAGCAGAGTATTTATGAAAAAGTTAGTTTCTTTTGTTTGAAAAACCAAATTGGCATTCTCATGCATGCCAAATATTTCCGGGTCCTCTATTGTGGGAAAATGTTGCACATAATCCTTATATTCTTGTATGGTCTTCTTTTGTGGATCACGATAATATGGATCTCCACGACAGTATTTATAATTGGGATCTAAAATCTTATCAAAAGTAAATCGTTTTAGAATGGTTCTCAAACAACGTAGATCCCATGAATCCGTGACACGACCACCCCAAGTTATATCTCCATTTATGTAGTAAATAGCTTCCCAGGGAATTTCTTGTACCTTTTGGCGGCCAATAAAGAAATCAAGTATCTTAAGACCACATTCTCGATCACTTTCATTAAATTCATATGTTATATTCCAACCCAAAGCACCAAATTTACGTCGTTCCAAAAGTACTGCATGAAATACGCAAAGCCCAAATACTATAGCCCGCCATTTCTCTTGCAGAACATGCTGTTCAAAATAGTCCATATTTATATCAGCTAAAGCACCCAAAATATTCGCTTTGATGCCCTTGGGTGGTTCATTAGTAACTTTAACTGAGTTCTGTAAAACACTAATGGGAAAGTTTTTGTGCGGCATGGAAGATAAGAATAAACGGAAATTTTCATGAGCTTTGGTGACACCCAATGTTATGTTGCGCACAATATTCTCCATTTGAGGCATCCAGGAAGTAGCCAAATGGCAATTTTGTAAAAATACCCAATGACCTAAGCGTAAACTTTTATCTATTAAACTTTCGGCCACAGGTCCTTGTCCTTGACCCAAGGAAATGGAATAAAATTTATCCATATACTTCATATCTTCAGCAAACCTTAAGAAATTTGCCATAGGATCCGAACCACTGGATAAAACAAATATCAATGGTGTTACATTGGAAGTATCAAGAAATCTGTAAATATAAAAAAGAGAAAATTAATTTATGTGATTTGAAATTTCAATTCTCCAAAAGCTGGACTTACACAACTTTAAGTTGACTTCCGGCAGCAGAAACTTCTGTAAAATAACTTCCAATTGTATCTCTTAAATAAAGAACCACATTTAATAGAAATTTTTCTCTTCTAAAATGTCTAACAAACATAAGCTTTTGGAAATTTGTTAGTCTGGTATTCCAGTATTCGCTGGGTTTAGTTTTGGCATTAGAAAAATTGAAAACCTAAAGATTTTTATTGGTTAAATTTTTTTATAAATGTTCCGGGAATACTACCTGCCTCTTGGCTATCATTGATTTGTAAAAAGAATGGTTCATTTAATCTATCTGAAAATCCTTTAAAGGTATTAAAATTCTCCTCCAAAAACAATGAAGCTTCCCACTCAAAATCGGATATTTTTAAATTTGCCGGCTTTATTTTCTTTTTAACGGAACCGACTACACCTCTTGTTAGAAAATTAAATTCCTGCTGACTAACACGTTGCTCCTGACGCTCAATAGCGAGGGCCAAAAGAAAACTGAAAATAATTTTGTGATTTTCAAATAGACCTCTTGAGACGTTATCATAGATGGCTTTCAATTCATCCAGTTTTAATTGTTCTATGCGCTCTTCGGTGCTCATTTTGGGATGATCTAGACGTATAACAGCACAGAAGATTTGTGAGAAATATTTTAAACTATATTGATACATTGGATCAATGTCAGCTAGACTAGCAACCACAAAATATAATATTGCACCTCTAGAGGCTAAATTGCGATATTTCTCTCTAGTGGCGGTAATGACCTTCTCAGTTTCTTCTGTGTCCACCAAACGTGTGGCAATAATTAGAGAAGTTTCCTAAAACATCCAGACAACTTTGAAGAGAATCTTTTTTATTAGATTTATATGTTTTTACCTTGGCATCATTTAGAGTTTCCACCAATTCCTCATCATCCAAAATATTGCCTTTGGAGGTAAATAACAGCTTTAGAACTTTATCTTCCAAAGCCAAAAGTTGCTGTTTATCCGAATTGATTTTAACGATTAAATCATTTCGTTGTTTTTCCAGTGCTGGAAGTTCTATGGCCACTATATCCCTAAAAAAATTAATATGACTTTAGAAGTCTCTCAGATAAAATGAAAATCCTAATAATCTTACGATAATAACTGATCTTCTAAACCGGATTCAGTAACCAAAAAATTTACCAAAGTTACATTAATACATATTTCCGGTAAGTAGTGAGGATTTGCTAATTTTGTGGTCATATATAAACGGAAATGATCATCATAATCGATTACGACATCTCCAAGTTTCAAATAGGTTCTACCCTCAAATACATAAGTTTCACGTTGCAATATGGGTCTTATAGAAGGATCAATGTTTTCACTTATATCTTCCAATAATACCGGATAACCTTGTCTTATGCAATTTTCTATTATTCTCAACAGATTTCCATCCGACATTTTTAATATATGTAAATTATTATTTTTCTCCATATTTCTAATCCATCGATTGGCCTGTTCTTGGGGATCAATCATGAGAGGCCATCTTAAAGCACGTGTAGCATAGAGACCATTTTCCACAGAGATGTCATCTTTAGGTAAACCATCAACAGTCCATTGGCGGATTTCATAGGCGTCCCCAAGAACATTAAGTAAATGAAATTCACTACTTGATGGTATCTTTTGTTCTCTGCACTTGAGAACCCATTGATGGCAAAGATTATTGCGGTATTCCGTGGAAAATGCTCCAAGATAAGCTACACAAGCAGCAGCCACTAAAACATCTCCCGGAACGCAAGCTAACTCTAAAGTTAAAGACTATAAAAATGTATTATTGACATATTTTTCACTTTGAGAAGGAATATTTAACTTACCTGCACTGTTTCTTTCCAACGAACTTCTTCATCCGACAGGGCGGAGGTTAAACGTCCTGCTCGATTTATACGTCCATAAGTCAAATCAACCGCATCTTGTATAACTTGAAATTCACGGCTCTTTTGATCTATATTGTCTTTGAGAGCTTGAATTTTGGCCTCAACTGCGGCCAATTCTTGTTGTTTGGTTCTTAATACTGCCATGACATCCTTAAGTTCTGACTCTGCTAATTCTTTGCGTCGTATTTTTGGCTCTACAACTTTGTAAACTTTGGCAAATTTATCCATGGCAATAACCCATAAACTAACCGATTTGGCCACTTTGGAAACTTTCTCAAATTTCTATTAAAAAAAGAAATTCAAATTTGTAGAAGTATAAACTCAAGTGTACGGCTCTGTGGCAATCCACTTACGGCTGGTACAAAATCTTTATGTGTGATATATTTTTTAACTTTTTTTAAAGTCTCCTCTTTGATGTGTTCTTTGTCGAATTCAAATAGCCTTTTTATAAAATTAACATCGGCCATGATTCCCTTTGCCGCAGCCCAGGTTGGTCTATGTGTTAATATTAAGAGTTTAATTAGAAAATATTATTTAAAAATTATTAAATCTTACTTAGCTCCCAATAATATACAAACTGCCTCCATAACGAATTGCACTAAAGCTGGTGGTGTGGTAAAGGATTTCAATTCATTTATATCAGCCTTGGTCAAACCCTGTAGAGCATCTTCCGCTTCTTTTAAAGCTGGCATAGCAATTTCCAAGTCTTTGTTGGCATCATCGGACATGGCCTGACACATGCTTGCCTTTTCTTTAGCATTGGCCTCGTCTCGCATAACACTTTCTTTCACCTGATCGGCCATTTTAGTATCAACAGCTAATCTCTCTAATAAAGACTTCATATTAGCAGATTTCTCATCCAATTGAGGTACCATTACTTCTAGTTCTTTTTGCATTACTGTAATCTAAAGAGATGGTTTTATGAAAAATTATCGAATATCTTTTATGAACTGTCTGCTCTTACTATATCATTGGTTTCCAAAATCTTGTTTAAACCATTTGAAATCCTTTTACGTTTATTTTTGATCTCTTCGCTTTTATTCTTCAATAAACTTTGGTAAAGTTTTAAAAGTTCCAAATAACTGCTTGGTGTTGTATAATAGTGACGTTTCATTTCCTTATAAAATTGTTCTGAAGCTTCTTCCACAGTCTGTAATATAAATTTTAAATGGAATGAAATAAATCTTATAAGAGTTGACTCACCTTGTGTATAAACACCGTTGTGGTAGCTAGGGCCTGACATTCCTCTTTGGAGGTGGTAATTTTCGCTAACAGTCCCAAAGCCACAGAATATAAAGCTTCAGTTGGCCAATTTGAGAACCAATCTATGGTGGTACAATTTACTAAAGAGGGAAACATGCGGCATCTACGACGAAATGCATCTCCTACTGGTGACATGGATAAAACTACATGTAAATTGTTGCGCACACGATTTATAAAGAACTTATAGATGTCATCACGATTGCATCCCTAGAGACAACAACATACATTAGGATATGTCACGTGAAGTCTATATCATTTTAATTTATAATATATTTACCTCTTTTGATGCTTCATTACATGCTTCTCGAGCATCGAGTATAATCTTTTCATAGTCATCACCTTCAAATAGATTTGGAACTTCTCCGGAATTTAGAAGATTATTAATGTCTTCCAAAAATTCCTCTTCAACGATTTGTGTATCAATCATGAGAAAAACTACTGGATTGTTATCAATCTAAATGCGACATTAAATAAAATAAAAATATAGTTGTTAATAAGGTATCCTATGATATATATATATGATGCACAGACTAAACTCCACAATGGTTCTAAAACGATATTTGGAAAATAATTCTGAAATTATAGAATCGTTGGAGATATCAATTTTAATATGGTTACAGCTGAAGTATTTTCAAATTGATGAAATTGGGCCGCAGCTGGGATGGCCTTCCTAAGTTGGATATCAATTATTTGTCAAAGATTTTGTGAGAAATAATTTCACAACTTAAGAATCATTCGATATATCTAAATAAATTTTTTTAATATTTTTAGCGCTACGAGCCCTAGTTAAAAAAGGGGGTAGTGGATGGCCTCCATAAGTTGGCTATCTCTACGATATGAAAAAAATACATTTTGATAATACATAGTCCTTTTAAATCCCTACAAATCTGGGCACATGTACTTCTTCAAATGAACTCATTAATACCTCATCTGTAACAATATTAAATTTTAATAAGTTTTTTCCAACGGTTCAAAAGTTACAAACTATTTCTAGAACTTCATTTTCGAACCACTCTGTAGATATTGTTAAAATGAACTTACACCCGCATGTCGGTAAATATTCCTCAAATCTTCGTGAAAAGCGTTTAAATCATAATTACGCTTTAATTCAATCTGCATACATTTGTATTCATTTACATGAGCTGCCAGTTTTGTCAAGGACTGTTTACCCATACCTGCCACACCAACCAATAAACCATTACCACGATCACTTCTTAATAAACGAGCCAAACGTACCGTATGTTCGAGAGCATCTTGGAATAAAATCAAATCCATTCTTTTTCCCGTCATTGAATTATAATCTTCCACATAATCCATCAATATACTCTCCAATTTGGAATGATCTTTAATCTCTTCATAAACCCGATCAGCTTTGGCTTTGCCAAATACCATAAAATCTCCATAGAGTATTGGTGGTTCTTCTGGTTTATAGACTTGTTTGTTGAAATGTTTCAGACACACTTCGTCCATAATATTTTTAAAGAAATTTTTATCCTCATCATTGATTAGACGATCGTGAAAGACTCTGGTGGTTTCATGATAAAATAAACGTAAAACTTGCATTTCCATATTGTAGTGTAAACTACTGGCCTGCAGCATGCCTTGAATACATTTTGAAAGATCTCTAAGATTGAATATATAATGAGATTTATCGGGAGTGGGTAACATTTCTTTAGCAATGCGCATATAAACATCAACGCAGGCATTGACAACGGGTGTAGAAAGAGGTCGTATAGCGGAGGAGAATTCACTTAAGAAGCTTGAATGAAATAAAATATAAGATAAAAATAAAATAGCATATTGATCCATTTCATACCCAGTTAAAATCCCATTAAATATTGTGATCAAAATATCATCATTCGGTTTAGGCAAAGCCAGTAAAGCAAAATGTCTTACAAAGCGTGGTGTTAAAGGATTTCTACCACCTCCTGGAGGTGCACAAGCACAACCCAAAACAACATCTACAATTTCCTTCCAAAATAACTTTTCGCGATCGTAGAAACCCTTAAAGTCTAAAAATTGCCTAAAAATGAATAATGAATTTCCAATAATTAATTTTCTTAATAATACACTGGTCTAGAATGAACCTTAATAGTTCTATAGCTGGTTGACTGCCATACGTATCCAATTTCGGCATATTAACATCATCAATAAATACTATGACCGTCTTTCCTATCGGAGCTCCCAATTGATTACGTTTACGTTTTTCTAAGGGACCTTCTATCATTTCTTGAGTTCGAATGCTGCTAGTTTGGGCTGAGAAATTTATTTGTACCGGCACTACGGAATGCTGCATAAGTCTTTTTAAAGTAGAGACGGCTAAAACAGTCTTTCCTACACCAGTGTCTCCGGTGAACATAACGGGATATTTTCGTTGAAATAGTAATTGGGTAACATAGCTGTGCTTGAGACATTTAAAGAAATTAAGGAAGGTTTAAAGTTATTTTTCATCAACTTACCCATATTTGGTAGTGTCTACTGTAGGAACCTGCATGTCAAAATATTTATCTTCCGGATTGAATACAAATTTATCGACAGTTTTTGACCATGATTCCCAAAGGCGGGTATTCACATTAATTTGAAAATCCCACAAAGAACCCTCCTTAGGAAGTCTAAATATTGAAAAAAAATTGATCAATAGTTGTTTGTAAGCTTAAAAAAAAACCTTACATGACATGGGGTCTTGTAGTCATATGTTCCTTTAAATGTTGTTCAAAAACTAATTTTTCCTGATCTCGAAAATTAGATGCTTGAGACCAAAGAACACACCATATAAATATTTTATTTATTAACTCTTTAGATTCATTTTCTTGCATTTCATGCCAATGTATTTGCTCGATTAAAGCGTATAACAATTCCAAACAGAGACATACTTTGGAATTGGTTACTTGACCAATAAGGAATGTGCCATATTTCTTAGATATTTTTAGAACAGTCTCAAAATTATCGTTGAATAAACTATATAAATATTTCAGTTGTATTTCCGGCATTTTCTTTGATATGGGTCCTGATGACCAGGAATCTAATAACGGCAACCAACCAAGATCGTCGGGATCTACATAAACCATACCACAACGTGAAACTGTTGCAGGAGAAGCTTGTACTAGATCTTGTACTTCGAATACCATGTGAACCCAGGCAGTGAGTTTAATACGTTCAGAATTGGCCAAACATAACATTTTATTGTCATCCAAAACAGTATTTAAATTTTCTATCCAAACAGCATCCACAGGACCATCGTTAACAATCCATTGATGTATTTCGTCTAAAATAATCAGGTTTTTTTTTAAGGAGAGTGTAACAAATACGTTTTCATATATTTACCTTCTACATTAACAGCCGTTCTAACTGCTAAACCCAATAGGCCATCTTGCCATTCTAAAGTTTTGGGATTAACATAACCATATAACTCATTCATTGAAACAGCTTTAGGATTCATACACTGAATTGTAACTGGTCTAAAATTAGGTCCTGACACTCCATTTTCATATAAATTACCCAAAGCAAATTCCAAAGCATGCAATACTGTCGATTTGCCACCACCAGTAGGACCCACCAGCATAACACCCCATCTTACACACATTGTCTCATATAGTTGTATACATTTGCGTAAAGTTGCTTTGACAGGTTGTAAATTCTTTTGGGTTAAACCCAAAATAATACTTTCTTGCAATTCAGGGTGCATGGAATCGGGCAATTCAACACCAGGAAATAAATCACTGAGTATGCCCAAAAATAGTATGGCATCATCCACTAAAAATTTCGGTATATTTGAATCTTTTAAGGCAGCTATCAAGGTTATATCTTCTCTTTGATCGGGTGAAGCCCTCTTCAAGGAACCCGCCATAATAAGTACAGATTTTACCGCACGCATACCGAAATCATAATGATTTTGTTGACTTAGTTGTTCAGAGCAAAGTTTATACATTTGTACCATTTTTTGTGCCAGATTCTTGGGATCTTCAAATCCCTCTGAATAGAGTATAACTTCAGCAATGAGAGCATAATCGGGTACCATCATTGATATGGGACGAAATAGAGCTTTCAAGTTATCGGGCAATTCAGTACGTCCCGCATAGCCGGGATTCATGGTTATGAAAACGGCACAGGATTTATTGAGCTTAATTTCACGACCCTCAAAAATAAATCTAATATTTTTCCAATTTTCATTTTATAGAAAATGTTCATGTAGTAAAATAATTTTCTTACCTCTTGGCATTGATAACTTTAGCATTTCGTATGGTTATCAATTGTTGAGCAATTACCGATAACACTTCAATATCAATGCGATTGAATTCGTCAAAGCAACACCAGGCTCCACATTGGGCCAAACCACAGAAGAAACGACCCATCATTTTGTAATCCAAACCATCAGAACAATTGAACACTACACATTGTTTGGCCACCGATTTGGCTAAATCCTTTGTGGTTTCAGTTTTGCCAGTACCTGCTGGTCCCGCTGGAGCACCACCCAAGTCCATTTGTATAGCACCCATTAGACAAAGATAACAACGATCCGTAAGAGGTGTTAAAACCAATACACCTCCCGCCCCTAAATATTCATAATAATAAGGTATGGTTGCCGAAGTCATTCTCGAATATACCGTATCAGTTTCTGGGGACCAATAGAAACGTAACATTTTTAACCAATCAAAATCAGTGCTGAAAATTGAATAAAAAATCGTCACTACCTTATTTAATGCAGTAAATTATAAATCTTACGATTTCACAACTTTTTTATCAATCAGCATTCTAACGGAATCTTTGGCATGTACATCGATTGTTATTAATGCTGTCAAAACTTTTCTCACCAAACTTGTTATATTCTGTCTTGTTAAAGCCGCCAAAGCCGCTAAATTTTTCAAACATTTCACTTCGAATTGTTTCATTAAACCGAGAATTTTATTTTCATCATTGAGTGGGTTATCAAAAATCCATTGTATGTCATTGGCCCATTGCTGTTGAGATATGGTTAAAACCACTTGATTAGGATGATCTTGAAACCATATATCACGTTCCTTATTTGGATAACATTGATAGCCGAAACGCATAGCACGTTTGACTGAAGCAAACATGCCTTCCTCTACTTTACTCAACCATTCCTCTACCGCACCGCGAGCTTTTAAACCTTTTTGAAAGAATAGTTTTTCACCTTCGGGAGAAACAAATGCTAAGATATCGTTAGTGGGTACCATGTGTCCCGTACCATCGTCTTTTTGACCAAATTCTAGACGATAAATGGCATCAAAACATTTGCGCAAATGTGGTTGAACAGCTTGTGGTATACGAGTTTGAGCCAATATTTCAAGTAATTCACCATTGGAAAGAAAATAGAATCTAGATGTTTTTTTTAATAATTTTTAGTACTTTATAGGTTAGAAGAATAGCAACTATTACCTAGGAAACACTACTCTCTTGACTTCAAGATAAGCTTCCAAGCCTCTAGTTATTAGATCCAAAAGCCGATTATTTTCTTTAAGCAAATCATAGTTATCTTTTGAGGACATTACTGGCAAAGCTAAGGAAACTTTCTTAGCTGTTCTTAATAGCTCCTTAAAACTTTTATCCACTGCGAAAAACATTTTGGCTTCTTGAGGCAGTTGTCTTTGTATATCGGGTGAGGCAAAAATAGCCTCTAAATAAATCCAAGATGTTTGACAATCCATCCATACCTCTATGAAATAAAAATGTATAAATGATAATTCCAAAATCTTAGGTCATTTGCATATACCCAAAGTCTTGCCAAATTGTTCCAGCAATGAGATCCATTCATTGACTTTATATTTAATGGGCGCTACATATTTGGAAGCTGCTATTGTATTGATATTAACATTTGAATCGTCGAGAATTGTTTGTAATTCTTCGGTACCAGCTAATATAAAAACATCCTTTTGATCACGATACGTTACTATGGAAAGTTCTTGTTCTTTCCAAACTCCCTCAATACTTTTCAGCATATTCTCCAATTGAGCTTCTCCTGTAGCTTGCGAAGATATTTCCATAATAGAATTGGCTATATCCTCATCAAAAGCATTTTGCTCTTCATAAGTTGCCAACACAATATTTTCTTCTTGATATAATTTACGCCCCAATATATTTTCAATATCATTCCAATGGCGCTAAAGTAAAACAATTTCTTATTATATAAGAACTAAATGCCTCTCGTTCTATATTTACCGCTCTAAAGTTATTATTTCTCAAATAACCAATAACTGGTAGTTTCAATTTGAAATCTTCAGCAGATTTTTTTAATTCGGGTAAAATGTTATTGGCCGGTAGATATTTCTCAAATTGTGTACAATTTTTAATCGTTTTCATAGTCAAGTCCATTAATTCATTAACTTGCAATTTATTAAATTCCATTGAGGTCCAACGTTTATATGCCTCCTCCCATTCTTCCACAGAGTTATGAAGATTTTGTCGTAAACGTATCTCGGTAAATGTTTCACTCATTTCGGTGTACATTGTGATATCAAGCTTAAAAAATTATTCATTAACTTTTCGTTATTTTACCAATAAATAGAGATACCTTAAACTCTTTTTGATAACCTATATATTCAGCAGCTCGTTCTTGCAAACTTTGTAAACGTTCCAATAGACCATTTAATTTAGACTTAACAAACAGGCGATTTGAATCTCTCTATTTAAAAATAAAAAAATAGTAAACAATATTAGAATATTGTTCATCTTTAGGTAAAGAATGAATCAATCCAATTTATGATACCCTGTTCGGAAGTAAAACTTATTTCTTTAAGTTAAATGTATTCCAATTAAACCGTTTTGAAATAAATGATGGTCAGAATTTGCCAAGTCTAGAATGTATCCTAAACATTAAATTTTATGCTTTCCATGCAGTTTTTCATAATGCCTTTCAAATCCTCTGATCTTTTGACTCGATTACAAAATTTTAATATATAAAACCCGTTTCAAAATTTACCAAAAATAGAGCGTTAAGGGTTATTTTAACAAAACGAAAGATTACTTCTTCAAGCTATTAATTTTAACTAATATGCAAAACATTCTTCTGATCCCAGTGTAAAAGCTCACTCCTTTTTGTAACTTTCAAGATCGCTCTTAAGATCTCTCGGCTTCAATTCATGGTATGTCAACAATCTTCTTCGAATAATGGTTTCAATTTTAAATCTTTAAACTTGGCCTCTTCTTGCCTTTTGTCCTGAAACAGGTTTTTGAGTTGGTACATGTTGGCCGAATACGTTCACAAACAATCAATAATTTTCAATTTGTTATTGTATGTGACGGTTATAACAATTTTTTCATTAGTTATCTGTCGAATAGAAAGACAATAAATATTAATAACTTCAACTTACATCTAATAGACTTGGATCCTGAGTTTCTAAATAAATCTCATGTGTTTCCTCAAATATCGTCTGTATGTCTTTATTCATAATCTCCTCTAATTGTGCTATAAATTGATCTTTTTTCGCTTGTACTTCTTTTAGCTTATCATTTGTTCGATTCACCAGATCTTCACAATCCAAATAATCCTCTTTACGTTCATCATCAATAGGTATCGCATAATCTTTAATTATAATGAAAACATCATGGGCATAATCAACTTCTTTAAAAAGAGACTCCATTTCAGCATCAACTACATCTAGAAAACGTATATGAGCTACAATATCTAATGTGGTTTGGGGCTCAGCCAATATGCGGCCAGTAAGTTCGCGAGTTTTTTCAAATATGCTTTCCACTTGATCTGTAGCTAATCTGTAAAAAAATTTTGTTATATGAGTAAACTTTTTTAAGTCCGTATGCGATAAGCTTACTTGGGTAAATATGTAGATAAAACATTTTGTAATTTGACACAAACCGGTGTTACGGTCTCTTTGAAGCTGCCTTGTGTTAATTTCAATAAACCCAGATTCACATTACTTAAGATGCCATCCAAAGCCTTGACATTATTACAATAACGCTCGCAATAGGCACGTAATTTAGTTAAATCTTTTAAATAAAAAAACTATATATGCAGATTTTTCCGAATTATAAATTAAACTTACCCTTTTCGGTTTTTAGAGTATTAGGATCGGTGTGGGTATCCACCTCATAGTTAGTACGTATTGTTTCAAATCTTAAAGTATATATTTTGGCCTTTTCATAGGCCAATCTTATAAATGTGTAAATTATTTTACTGTAAAATTAAGGAAATTAATGGAAACGTATTAAATAATCTGTTTTTAAAAATATCTACCGATTAAATTGAAATTCTCTATCGGTTCTTAGTAAAAAACTCAAGTCTGGAGCTGCACCAGCTAATCTCTCTTCCTGGCGTCCCATTATTGAAGGTCTATTTAAAATTACAATAGAATTTAAAAATTTTGTTCTTAAGCGAAAAAATACTTCGGTCGAGAACTTGTTTAGTTTTTATGGGCATTAGTGGTTAGAAAAAAATCCAATATTTAATAACTGTCAAAAATCGTGAATTATATTAATAAAGAAATACTACTTTAACACATCTTTCACTTAAATTATGGATTCCGCCCAAAAATAACTGTAAGCCAGTAAGGCTACTCTGTATTGATCGAAAGAAATGATAGTAAGAAAGGTCAAGGTCTAAGCTAAATGATGGTTGTGCCAAAACTTCTAGTAATATGTCATTGATCAAACGAATCAAATAGTATTATGTATGAAGTGATGAGATAAACGATGGGTGATCCAAAACGTTCTTTCCAATGTTTTGAAAATATTTTTAAATCTGCTTGAATATTAATTTTTCGTTTAATACTTATTTCGAATGATCGAACGTCTTCGGATTCGATTCAATAGCCCATAATATCGGTTTTAAATCCACCTTCAGGTGGATAGATTAAACAAGAACTCGACCCATGTTATTTAAAATTGAGTAGATTTTGCATCATGACATTATTATTATTTCACTTACTCTGTAAATTGAAAAAAAATTCGATCATCAGTGAAATTTGCAATTTCCATAACCGTTTCCAAAATCATTGTAGAAATACGATTGAACATAAACTTCATAACCTCCCTACGCAATAAAACAGTACGAAAATCAATTATGATTTAATATTTCAAAGAAAAAAATGAATAATACAAACTCTGAAGGCTCGATTTCTATGCGATCTGGTAATAAATGAAAATCAGCTATAAAAAATGGATTCTTAATAAAGAAAATGAAAGTTATTAATGTATTCCATTAAGTCATTTAATTTTATTAAACAAACCTGTGGGAAACCTTCAGGTCTAACTAATTCCAGTTGTTCATGTAAAGTTAAGTTTTCATTTAATGTTTCAATACTTGGTCCCAAGGTATCATGAATTTTCATAGCCTCAACTAAATCACTAAAGCTGTTTGCTGTTATTCTATGGAACAAATGATACATCATGTGATCGCAATAGCTAAGAAAGCTAAGGAAATGAAATACCATATATAGAGGAACATATTAAAATAGGACTTCAAATATATTTACTTGGCTAAAATTTTGCAAAAGTTTCGTTTTTTAGCACGATCCATAAAACTCATAGCATCACGCATTTTCTTAACAGAAGGATAATAATTAATTTCATCATTGGGAAAGAAACCACGATCAGTTATAGCCTTAAGACAAGCATCATCTAAAAGGGTAGAATTTATAGTTAGAAATATTTAAACGTTTTAGTATATTAATTATTTTACATAAAATATGTTTCATTTTTTCTCGAAACTCTTTTAAGGTAACACTTAAACTTTCATAGATTTTCATTTGTAGTTCTAGAAAATAAAATGGATGCCATTCCTCCATATCTGGAAATCAAAACATTAGATTATAACTTCTAAGTTCTGTAATATTAGCTCAACTTACTGGTTACATTGATAAAATTACTCTTTTCCAAGAATACAATTTCACTGCGCAGTTTGAGAATGGCCCTGGCCAAACTTGGTATGGCTATTAATAGATTATCTTGCAAATATTGTCGCGCTTGATTTTGTTTTTTCCATTTCACTGTTTTCTCCCAAACCTTAAAACCTTTCCATATACGAAATACCGCAAATGTTCGTATTTTTATTATGCTCAAAAATTGTTGAAATTCTTGTTGCCACTGTAGCAAGGGAGTGAAAAAATTCTCGGACAAATGCCAATAGGTCACACCATGACGACTCATAGTAAAATATAATAATTTATTGGGCAACTTCTCCCATGTATATTCCTTTAAACTATACGGTGTAAAATATTCACTAGTCTTCGGCAGCATATAAGTCAAATAAATAAAACGATCATCGGGCATATTACGCATACGTTCCACTATTATATTTAAATCCGGTATAAGAGATGCACCAGTTTTAATACTACCCGTGCTATGGGTCTTCTTAATGTCTCTCTCTTTTTTTACATCCGTTTCAGTTTTAGATGATTCTCTAGATTTATTGAAGGCAACTGTTTGTCTTTTGGGCAATATGCGACCACTTGGATGCATAATATCTAGAATTTTTGCGCGAGAATTCAATTTTTCATCGGTAAAACGTCTTGACATTTTTGTTTTTAATAATTTTTTATAAGTATTTTAATATAAAATATTTATTTTTAATTATATTTTTAAACAAATTTCCTTTTTGATGAAATTTTTTGAATATCAATTTCAAACAAAATTATTAATAATTTGATTGATATTTTCCATAGCAACGTTGCACAGTGGGACTGTATCGGTTTCGTTTCATAAATAAATATTTAAATTTTATTCGGCTGGATGAATTCGCATAAAATGTAAATTAGTGATTGCTAAGGGATGCAGTATTATAATTTTGGATGTTTCAACCCTATAAGGGCTCTAAAATTTATTACTATGTTGTTTTTTTGAAAATTCGCTAAAAATCCAATTATGAAATGTATAAAAAATCCTTGCAGATGTATATAAAAATCTCATGTTTGGTTATCTCTTATAGTTTTGGAGATTTTTAAGTCTAAACAGATTTTAATCCCATTTTTAGACCTGCTTATTTTTAGCTTAGATAGCGGACTTATTGTATGTGTATCCGTTAAAAAGTTATATTTTTTTACCAAAAACTTATAAAATATATTTTTTGTATTTTTCTATAATTTGTTTACTGTTTTATAAATAAATCTTAGTGCAAATGTGTGTAAACTAAATGCAGATGCCATTGGGCACACACCCATACAAACTTGGTCAATTTTGAAAAAATTACAAAATAGGGATTTGTGTTTGTAAAATCAATTTAAAAACAAATTAATAAAATCGATTTGGACTCACTCTGCAGTAGAGTTTAAGTAAAGCCCTTAAACTAGAAATATTTGTAGTTGAATCAATTTCTAAAAAACAGAAAAATTTTCAGCGAAATGATCACATGGAAACCATTTCAGTTGTTTATAAATATAAATGATATTATATTAAATTAATTCATAAAATTATTTAAATATATTTAAAATAACTTTTTATTTGTTGAGATTATGATTTAATTAATTATTTAGAAATAAATTTAAAGAATAAACTTAAAAAACCGTTAAAACAATGACAAATTGTTAACTCTGGCAACAAATAACATACTTGTCATCAACTCCCAATGATTGAATTTTAAAGAAGAAGCATTAAAGTAAACAACTCTTAGATATAAGCTAAAATAAAAAATATAAATAAATTAAATTAAAATAAACTTAAATGTATTGAATTTGAATTCAACATTATTAATTTATATTAATTTTAATTAAAAATTTAAACTTTAATAAAATTAAGAATAATCACTCATTTGGGGGGAAATTTATGAATGTGACATCAACAAACATCTGGTAACCTTATCAGCTGTCGAACATCTGGTCTTCTGTTTGCTTTTTGTTTAGATTATTTACTTATTGCAATCAGTTAAAAACAATCGTATTATTTTGTTATAAAAATCACTATGGATCAAGATATTCCCTTCTCTGAACTTTTGGAAAAAGCAGAGGAAAAAATTTTACTTGGCAATGAACTAATAAATCATTTGGATGAATACAATGAAATACCTGGTGTACAAAAGGTGCAAAGAAAAATATTCCAGGAAATAAAATTCTTGCAAAAGGTACAACAAACTCACAAACACTTGAGTATGAATTATAATTAATTGAATTGAATAAAATTTATATATTTTTTAAAGGTCATTAAAAATCAAACATTAAAAATAAATCACGTACAATGTAGCAATTTAACACATTATGAATTTTTGGTAAAAATTCTAAAACTCCAACGAGATGTTGTACATGTTGATTGTGGTTTTCCTGTTGATTATCGTGAGAATCCCTTAAGGGTTGATATTGTATGTGAGAATGGTTTGAAATGGATTAAAGCTATTGCCCGAAATTCTAAATCATTAACAGATGCTGCTCGCGGTGAAGCCAGTTATGGTGCTAGAAGTATAATAGATCAAGCTCAAGAATTTGTTGAAGCTGCAGCTCAAAATTTATGTATGTTTAAGTGTCCCAAGGTAGGAAGAAAAATCGTGTCATAATATTTTGTATCTTTATTAATATCTAAATATCTTACAGGTTGTTTTTTACTTTAGCCAAACAATTGAAAATGAATTGTTGACAATTTTACAAGAGGAAGGTGTTGAAATAGCCTCTTTAGAACAGCCATCAGAGATTGTTAATAGTTCTGATCTCAGTAATGTTAGTACTTTAAATTTGGATATTACCACATTGTTGGCATATATTAGTAATGTTTGCAATGGTGGCTGCAATTGGAAATTCCAAGAACCAATATTAACCGAACAAGCGGAAAAAGAAAGGGAATGTCCTCTTAAGCCTATATTGGATAAATTGTTTATGGGTAAGCTTTATTTTAACATTGTTTTGTTAAGATATATAGACTTAGATAATATTCAGTTCAAGAGATTTTGTAAATATTATGTGAGATCTACATCTTTTTCAATAACATTTTAAATTCATTTAACATTTAAACATTTTGAAACTTAAAATTATATTAACTTAAAATTATTATAAGTAATTATCATATTTATTAAAAACTCAAATTTTTATTTAAAAGTAAAATTTGTTTCAAAATTTTAATTTTCACTTAATTTTAAAATTTTATGTTGAAATAAAATTTTTTACTATAATTTTAAATTTCGAATTTTTACTAAAAATAAGGTTTTACAAATAATCAATTTTGTAATAAAGATTCGAATTTTTTAAATAAGGAATCTGATTTTCTAAAAAAGTTATTTTTTATTACTGGAATTCGAAAACTGTCTTAAATAAATTTCCAAATTTTCACTAAAAATTAAATTTTTACTAAGGAGTGAGATTAAAAATGTTTAACACACGTTTTTCATTAAAAGTTATCTTTGTAAAATATATCAATTATTATGTTTAATGTCAAACAAATGAATATATTGTTAATCTGTTTATAATGAGAGACCACAAAAAAGTGCATATTCAAATTATTAAATATTTTCAACAAAATGCAAATTATTATTTTAAAAAGTTCATCGAAAGGTCTGCCGTAAAACTGTTCTCAGTGCTATTTAAAGTACCAGGACAACTTTTCCTTTAATAGAAAACCTGATACATATATGTTTCTAAAGCGAAAAAATGCTTGACTACTTGGTACGAAAAGTTAAAACTAATGCAGGTTTAAATACGTACATTGCTCAAAAAGTTCCTGACTGGGACGCTGTTAAAAATTTAGAAGCCAAAAACATAACACGGATTTTTATGTCAAGTTTTCTTAAAAAAATATTCTTGCTACATAATAGATGACGAAATGTAGGGATAAAAGATCAGTCAAAATTTCTCAAAAAGTTCTTGGTATGGCAAGCAATTTGAGATTTCTGCAGAAGAAGCTAATCATAAAATCTATAAATTCAAAAATTTGCATTAAGAAATTCCACTTAATTTTGACCTGACCGAGATCCTGTCACTATAAAACAAGCCCTTGAATGGTTCAAGAGTAGTAATGTGTTTGTAAAATTTAAACTGCCCTTGAGTGGAAAGATATTGTTCTCTTGATAAAAAAGAATTGAAGACCACAAAAAAGTGTCTAAAAGAGGGATAGAATTTAAATGGAGATGGTCTACCCACAAATGGTTCAAAAATTCATTACTGGTGACTAAAATTGTAATAATGATTTCAATCAAATAAATAAATAAAACTGTGGGTTAAGTGCTTTCATTTTTATTAACATATATGTATGCTAAGAACTTTTCGATCTCACTTCTTAAATTTAAAAACACCAAAGACTATTTTTTATCAAAAATTTAATAAACTTTTTAATTGTAAAACATAAACGTAAATATTAATATGTATTTTTAATATTTAGATAAACGACTTATTTGCTGCTCAACCGCTCATAAATCATTTAGAGATATTGTTTCTTTACTTGGTGGACCCAAGGAAAAACAACGTGCAGAGGAGTTAACAAAACGTATAGAAATTTTGCCAGATGTCTCAGAAATACCAGAAGAATTGTCTACTATTAAATATAGTGGCAAAATTAATGAAAGAAGTTTGTTAATATTTGCCTTTGGTATGCATATGAAAGCATTAACGGTGACATCAAATAAAGCTTTTGTGCGTTCAGCTAAAATGCAGGTAAGTACAATTTACAAATATTCTTTATACTTGTCAATGGAGTCTAACTCATTATACACAAAATTATAAGGGTATCAATGTCCCTGTATTTACTCATCAAGCGCGAGCCTTAACAGAAGCTAAAGAAGAAACTGCCCAATCTATTTAATATATAAAAAGAAACAAAAGGTGACTTTAAATGCAAGAAAAAAAACTAAACTGTGAAACAAATTATTTTAAATATTAGAAAAAAATATATAAAATTGTTAAATATTACGAATTGTGTAGTTAATAAAATTATTAAATTTTATTATTTTTTTAAACTAAAGTTCCAATTCTTCCTTATTTTCATTGTAAACTGTTTGCAAGAGGGTAAAGTAACTCATTGATGTACTTAAAATGGCTGTAAACGATTGCAGAGATAATGTAGAAAATTTCATTGCTGTTATTTTTACTGGTCTCTGGCTGCACATAATCATTATTTCCAAATTTTGACGAAATTGTTTATTGGCTGGTACAAAATGTATGTCATGTAATTCCCTCCATTTTCTTTGCATTTGTAACGATTCACTCAAATTGTTATTTTTATTTTTGAGCTCATGTCTCCTGGTTTGATATTTAGTAATGGCCGAAGTTAAATACACATTTTCTCCTTCCCAATTGCAATCATATAAATGTTGAGCTGTTTCTGTAGACTAAAGATTAGATTATTGGGAGGAATTTGTTATATTCATTATAGAGTTGCTTACATGTTGTATTAAGGAATCACCATTCCAACACAAAACGTAGAGTTGCGACAGACAGGAGAATAAATAAACCAAAAATTTGGCATAATCTCCTATAAACATATCTTTGCCGGTCACCAATTGAAAACCCACCACACATATAAGAACAGATGATATAGAGAAATTCACCAATAAAATGGGATTAAAAAATTTCTCTAAACGATTTGAAAATCTTATAGAAAACAAAATCAAGTTATTTTTTTCTTATGCTTTGCTTTCTTTCATCATACTCACTCAATTAGTTTGTTATGATCATAAGCTATTTTATTTAATAGTTTTATGTACATTTTTTGAATTTCCCTTTCATCGTGTTTATCTTTTACTAATTGATATGCGTCTATTACTAGATTATCGATACGTTCGTGAAGTATTTGAAATTTACCACATGTATAGGTGATAAAGAAACCAAATATAGAATCTTCGGCAAATAGAGTGGTCACAACACATATTCCTGCAAATGAGGTAAATATATAGGTGACCACATAACGCCAACCACGATGAGCATTATAGGGAAATAACATTTTGTAGGGGAATGGTTTCTCTTCGGCATCTAGACCCACATCAAAAAATAATATAACCAATGGCAAAACACAATACATGGCTATCAAACAACTTAATAAAACAGTCATAATGCGAAATGTATTCATTTTCTTGGAACATTCCGCAGCTATATAAGGATGATATTTTCTACAGGAATAAATATTGCTTTAATACCATCGAAATTGTTTGTTGTTCCTTTCATACTTACTTAACAATCCATATATCATCTACAAATTGTTGTATTACTTCTCTAAATGCTCTTTGATTTAGACGCATATGAAGTAAACGAACAAAATTTAAAGCTCCCATAAATGTTGTACAACAATTCTCAGTAGTCATCATAATATCTCCCAAATTATTAACCAAAAATGCTGTTTGAAAACCAATTGTTATGCCAACCGAACAAATTATATACCAGGACCATATCGTATACAGTAGCCCATACAAAGTTCGAGAATTATAAAAATCTAGTTTAGCATCATGATTAAATGGCCAAGAACCATTCATTTTTAACCAGATACATTGTCGTGGTATATGATATTTTGAATCTTCTTTGGGTTTAGGATTAAACATTTACTTTCACTTGTAACATTAACTTTTCTTTGTTAATAAATGAAAACTTATGTTATAGATTTTCTTCAAGTTTATTTATATGATTTCTCTGGACTCGAAAATTGTTTATAATAATTTTGTGATTATTGCGGGTAAACATTATTAAATATTCTTTTTGTTGCTTGATTTTCATTGTTTTACAATTATAAATTTTAATGAAGGTTTGAAGAAAATTATAAGGAAAAGGAATTTATAATTATATTTTAGATTTTTAGTTTAATTAAAGGTCTTTGAAGTTATTTTAATAAACAAAGCGGTATTTTTTGTGAAGTACAAAATTTTAACATATATGTATGTTACATATATGTTATTAAAAACGAAACCACTAGTTTCATTTTTTCTTAATTAATTAAAATTATTATTGCAATTTACCATTAATTACTAGTGATAAAATATTGAATCTTTTTTTGGAAACCGCTTCTGTCACGTTGTTCGAAAAGGTAATACATCTTCGTTTAAAATTCACAACACTTTTGTACACTTTATTTGTACTCTTTTAACAAGAATCCCATATCACTCCATAGTCCTTAGCTACGGAAAGTTAGGAGGATTTGCCCCTCTTGGTACAAATACCATATTATTGACATAGTGAAAGAAGATATTAAGAAGTGTAATGAATGGAAGCAGACTTTTTTGTAAATATTCCTGGATGTAAATTTCAGTATTTATAGTTTCTTTTGATGCAACTGCATATTGCTTGTCATACCAAGAACTTTTTGGGAAATTTTGCCTCCTTTCTGTCTCAAACTTTTTTTCAACATTCCCTCGAGCAATATAAAATTTTTGAACAGGAAGTTGCGAAAAACTTATCAGATCATACTTAGGAATAGAAAACAAGACTTTCATTTTAGTACTTTGTTTTTAACCTCTAAATTTTTAGCTTTTGAGTCTTGTATGTTTTAAATCTCCATTAGCTTAAACTATTGGTAAACACCGAACACTGACCTAAACGGGCTGCTTTCCATTTTTTGACATCATGTGAACCACACCTTCTACCTGGACCAGGTTTCGTATCAACGTACAATTTGTCCCGGTACAATGGAAACAAATCTTGGAATGCTTGGTCAACAAAAAACCTGTGTTAAGAATTTTTCGGTCTCACTCCTTGCTACTTAATACTAATCTGATTCTATCAAACCAACGAGAGTTTATCTTAAAAAATTACAGGTCTCAATTAAAAGAAAAAATGATGGAATTTGGAATATGTTTTTTTAGGAACAAACCCTATTGAAATTGGTCATGTTCGGTCTAATATTATAGGTAGCACCCATAGAAACCTAATAGAGATTTGTATGGGTGCATTCGAAAATCACCTAAAAGTGCATAAAATACCTAAACTATGAAGCATTCTTTATGTGCCAATAAAAAACAACTGACACGATCAGTATCCATATAGATGCCCAAACATTCCAATACATCCAAAACATTAACAGAAGAGCCCTTAATAACATTCAATGAAATATCGTAATCATCAAATACAGTTTAGGAACTATTTACTGTTAACGTATTGTCCACTGACCACTGAAGGAAACGGAATGTAGAGTATTCAATATAAGGTTGTAGTACATTACCGTTATCTAAAGTGATACGAAATAGAAGTATAACATCATCGGCAAATGAGAAAGATTTACATACACCTGTATCGATAAATTCTGGTAAGTTGTTCGTATATAAAATCATTTTTTTAATCTATCAAGTTAGCGGACAAGCAGTTATTAAAACGTTTGAACTTCTTCGGCTGTATCCGATAGGCCGAGTGTAACTCGGGTCATTCGGGAACGGAGAATGAAAAATTCGATCTCCGTTTATCTAAAGTTTGATTAATATTATTAACATAATTATAGATATTAATTTTTCACTTTTATACTTTCAGCTCAAAAATCAAAAAACAACAACTTTAACATAAACAAGTATCAAATTGATCGTGACATTAAGAATCAAATGTTTTAAGAAAAATAGTGATCTCTTCATCCAATTTTCATCTAATCACATTTTCAGTTTTCCAAAATAAAAATTTCATAAAAATTGTTATTATTTTTTTATATATTATTTGTTTATTAAATATATATATTTGTTTTTAATATTTAGTTTAGATATAATTAAAATATATTTTAACAAACTAATACAACTAAATTTTAACTAATCGTTTATATTTTATTTATAAATTAATTTTAAATCGAATTTATAGTACATCATACATTAAAATATATAAATATATATATTTTATATAATTAATTAAAATTATTAAATTTACTAATTAATTAATGATTAATTAAAATGAAAACAATAAAAAACTAACATGATTATACACAGACCCGAATTAGACATTAAAAATTTACACTTAAATAAAAAAACACAAAGAATGAAAATAATTTAGTTAATTCTTTTTCTTATTGCCAATTAATATTTAAGTTCTTAATTTTGTCAGTTAATATCTTTTTAATTATCTCATATTTTTTTGTTTGTTTGTTTGTTTGTTTTAGTATTATTTTTGTTTTTGAAATAGATGAGAATTCAAAAGTTGATTTTATACTATTTAATTTTAATTTATTTCTTAATTTTTATTATTATTATTTTATTTTAATTATTAATTATTAATTTTATTAATATTACTAATATTATTATTAATTATATTATCGTTATCATTATTTCTTATTATTTTTAATATTATTTTATTAAAAATTACTGATAATAAGATGAGTTTATGTCTGGTTTTTTAGTTTTATTCAATGAAATTTCTTGCATTTATTTACGAAAAGACATTTTTCATTTTTATTTAATGGATGTTTGATGATGTTTTTTATTTTTAAATGTAAATATTTTACAATTTCATGTATTTTCTTGGTTATTTGTTGGCTTTTGTTTTTGTAATTATTTTTTACTTCTTCTTTGTGTTCGTTAATCAAGCAAATGTTTTAATATTTATTTAGGTTTAAAGCAAAATTTATCTTAATTATTTGTTTATTTAATTTTATTTCTTTATACCCTACACCACGATGGGTGTTTGGGGTTAATATGCGTACACCCACCTTTTAACGATTTCCGTCCTTTCGTCCGGCTGGCTGTCCATGTAAACGTTGTGAACACTCCACAGGTCGCAGTTTTTGAGATATTTTGATGGAAATAGTTACAAATTGTTAAGGACACAGCATATAGAAGTTCGGTCCAATATTTCAGGTACCTCCCATACAAATGTTCTCCCGGAGTGAGGCCCATAAAAGTAATAACAAAATGTGACAGAAATAAGTCTTATCATTTTCTGAAAAATTATATGACTGTTTTTTGTAGGACCCCTACAAGCCCCTTCTAAATATCTCTTAGAAGGGCATAAATCTCACATATACGCTTGTATTAAAATAAAAATTTGTAAAATTTTTATACGAGTATCGGCCCATAACTTTATGTAGCTCCCATTTAACCCCTCACAGAAATTAATTTTAAACGCATAAATTATACAAACATGTTAGTGTCACACAAGTGTAATTTACATTTTATAACAAATAAGAAAATGAAATTATACGAGGGTCGTTCATTACCTTTTATGATCAACATTTTGGTGTAAAGTATTACAAAGTCGGACTTTACCGACTATAACATTCTTGCTTGTTGTTATTTATTATTGTTATTATATATTTTTTCATATTAATTGTAAATATTTTTATTATTTTCTTTTTTATTTTTTCTTTATTATTATTTATTTTTGAAAGTGGCTAGTATTTCTTTTTGTGGTATTATTTTCAATTTTCATTTAATTATTTCGTTATTTAGTATTTATTTAAATACTTTTTCTTTATTTGAAAAAGAATTATTAAAAATTTATTTTGATTTTCATAAGATTAAAATATTTCTTTTTTTGTATTCTTTTGGTAGATTTTCTTTATATAACTTTTTTAACAAAATTTTGCTAATAAAATATATATTTTCTCACATGTGTCTAATTAATGAGACGTATGACAACCGAACTTCACTTTCGTTGTCAGTTACCAAAATTATATTATAGATGGCAACTTGCAGCTAAAGTTATCCATTTTTATTTGCCAAATAGTAAATAATTCGGCAACTGTGCTTTGCTGGTTGCCTAGTAGTATATTTTACGCGCTTGTTTCCAATTTAAATGTTTTACCAAAAAATCAAGTTCGGTTGCCATAAGTAATCGACCCATAAAATTTAGTAAAATAGATTATGTAAAAAGGAAACAAAATAAAAAAATAAATAAAAATAATTTACATTACACGAGGTTTTTGATTTAAAGAAAATAGCTTAACTACAAGAGAAACCTTAATCAAATAAAAGTCTATGGAAAAATTTAAAGATCAGCTAGAATTTAAAAAATTACTTTATAAGACAAAGTGAATGTGGCACCCATGATGAAAGAGACATCCAACATTAAAAGCGAAATTAAATTTCGTATTTTATGAAATAACAGGCGAACATGATTTTAAAGTAGGTGATATTTTGTTAAAAAAAAATCCTTGAAATGCTGTGACTTAAAAATTTTAGGAGTTAAAAACATGAAACTTTCTTTACATGTTACATAAAGTATTTTACTTGTGATATAAGTAAAATACTTTATGTAATTGCCACGCCTATTTGATTTAATTTAAATTTCAATGTCAAAAACAATATTTCTAAAGAAAATCACAGGAGTATATTAATTTTAATGATAGCAAATGATATTATAACCTCAATAATTGTTTTCAAACAACTTTCATATCAAAAAACTGGTCGTGTTATATGACAAAATGTTTGTGTCTGCAAAAGTGAAAAATTTGTGGGCGGAAATTCAACTTAAAAACTACTTCCTCTATTTTCATTAAACTAGTACCTATAGAAGGATTGAAGTTCAGCTACAGCTTGAGTTTTAAAAATGTATTTCCTCTGTCATAATTCAATAAAAATTTATTAATTTATAGTGAATTATTTAAATTAGAACGATAAAGTGGGCGTGGCAAATTTTTGTTGATGAAATATTAAAGCAGATATCTCCTTTACTTATTTATAAAATTTCAGTAAGATATCTCTTTAACTTTCCACGTTATAAGAATTTAAAAATTATCATCAATAATAACCAAAATATTCGAAGGGGAAAAAATTCATTTTTTTGTGAAGTAACAGGTGAACATAACTTCTCAGCAGGTGATTTTTTGTTAAATAATTTCTTTGTAATGTTATAACTCAGAAACTAAAAGAGATATTAACATGAAACTTTTTCTATACGTAAGATGAAGTGTTTAGCTTTTGAAATATTTGATTATGAAATTTCAAATGCCACGCCTACTTTGTTAAACTAAGCTTTTAATTTTAAATATAATATTTTTTGGGTTTATCTCAGTAGTATAAAAATTTTAATTATATTAAACGATAGCACAACCTCAATAATTGTCTCCTATTAACTTTCATATCAAAAACTTTAAAACTGACGACGTTATGTAACAAAATGTTTGTATCTGAAAGAGTGAAAATTTTGTGGGCGGAAATTCAGATTTGGCTTTGAAATATTATAACTCAAAAACTATTGCTGCTATTTTTATGTAACCAGTACCTATGAAAAGATTTAGAAGTTTAGCTATATTTTGGGGTTTTAAAAAATGTATCTACACTGTCATGATTCAATAAGAATTTTTGGAATAACTTTTTAAGGTTAAAAATTAAGCCAATTAAGTGGGCGTGGGAACAATTTTATGATATATATCTTTAATACTTTCCCAAAAAAATACGAAATAGTTAAGATATTAACCTGGAACGTTTTTCTTAACTTTTGAGAAATGAAATTTCCTTCTCTCATTACAATTTACACACAACATATAGAAGTTCGGTCCAATATGTCAGGTACCTCCCATACAAATGTTCTCCCGGAGTGAGTCCCATAAAAATAATAACAAAATGTGACAGAAATAAGTCTTATGGTTTTTATGAAAAATTATATGACTGTTTTTTACAGGACCCCTACAAGCCCCCTTCCAAATATCTCTTAGAAGGGCATAAATCTCACATATACGCTTGTATTAAAATAAAAATTTGTAAAATTTTTATGCGAGTATCGGCCCATAACTTTATGTAGCTTATGAGAAATGAAATTTCCTTCTCTCATTACAATTTACTTTTTAAATTCAAGTCCAATTTTTTTAGGCATATCACAGGAGTATATAAATTTTAATGGTGTCAAACAACAGTTTAACTTGATTAGAATAAAATGTTTTTCACCTAAAAAATTGCACCTTTTTTAAGCGGAATGATATGGCTTTGTAGCAGAATAACTCAAAAACTATTGGAGATATTTTAATAAAATAAGTATCTAGGGAAAGGTTTAAAACACAGCTATAGGATGATATACAAATAAATTCTTACTCACATCGATAATTTTGACAAAAACTTCCTTATAAAAATATAAAACAAGGGAGGGGCGTGACAAATTTTTGATGATTAAATGTTAAAATCATTATCTTTATTTAGTAAGATATCAAATTTCATGATAATATCTCTATAACTTATAAATGAACAGAATTGTTGTAAAAGTTTCAATGTTAAAGAAATATTTTTTCTTAAATTTTCAGAAAATGAATTTTTGTCGAAGAGTTTCTTTGAAGTGAAGGACGATAATTTGGCTGTGAATATGAAACTGAATAACTGTCAAATATTTAAATCAATGTGGGAGCCAAGATACATTTTATACATCTTTATTAAAGGGAAATTTATATAAAATTACAGTTGATAATGAACACGAAACATATAAAATTAAATTTTTCAATTAAAATTATATTAATTAAATAATTTGTTTTTGTCAAATATGTAAATAATGGCAATTTCCTATTTTTTTTTTTGCATTTCTCATAAATAATTTTAATTATTTATGTCTGTATTTGTTATGCAAATTCCGATACTTTTTTAGTTATTTATTTTGTAATTAAAACATGAAATTATTTAACGTATTTTTTTTAACTTTTTCTCTATCCTTCTTTTTTGCAATAAACTCATTAAGTCAATAACTTATCAATCAGTTGTGGTTGTTTTTATATTCTTTATCATTTTTTTATTTTATCATTTATATAATCTTCACTAATAAAAACGAACATTGATTAATTTGTAAATATTATTAATTTTATAAATAAAATGTTTAATTAGTTTAAAAATAGTTTTAGATTCTGATTTTCAAAGTATGAAAAAGTTCGGAGCAAAATCTGCATTTTCAAATGATCTTAATTTTTAATCTTCATTTGCGAAGATTAAAAAAAAAAAAAACTTTTTTATCTTTATTTTTTAGTTTTTGATCCGTGCAAAACTGAAAAAGCTTATTTAACTCTTCTTTCAATTAAGAACAAACAAAAAAGAGGATTATTTTTAAATCGCTCAAAGATGCTAAATCGTTAAAAGGAAAACAAAAAAAAGCACACAAACGTAATTCTGCCACAATAAAACTTACAGTAAAAGTAAACAAAAAAAGCAAAAGTTAACATTTGTAAGTACGTTTGTATTTTGTAGTACGTTTGTATATCCATACAAAACATACAAACATGTCTTTTTCAACTAAATAAAAAACATTTTTTACTGCGAATTACTCATTTTTAAACTCTTTATCTTTTTTGATTTTTTTTATCAATTTTTTAGAAATAAACTCTTTTCGAAGAGCGATTAAAAATGAAACTCTTTTTTATATCCTCCACCACCACAAGTGGTGAAGAGGGTACAACTTTGTCATTCCATGTGTAACGCTATGAACAACTCTTTTATATATTGTCTGTGAGTGTTTTTGTGAAACGAAACATAATGTACGTAACAGGGTATTGAAGATTCGGCATAACTGAGTATTGCATTCTTACTTGTTTATTTTTATATTTTTATTTTTAGAAATTCTTTTTCGAAGAGCGATAAAAAATAAAACTTTTTTAATTAAAATCTTTGAAAGATCCGATCTTATGAAGAGTAAAAAAAGAGTCGAAAATCACACCTTGCTGATTTTATAAAACACTTCCTTCCATAGAGATTTTTTGACAAAAAAAATCTGTTTTTGTTTCCAAAATTTTTTATGGAAAAGGAATTTATCAAATAGAGGAGAAAATATTATCAATTTTGATTTTTACATTTTATAAATTAAACTTTTTCTTTAAAATTTTTATTAAATTAAGTGTAGATTATATAACATTCGTCCTGGCCGAATAGTTGTTTTTCTTTTCTTTTATATATATCAGCTTAAATTTTTAAATTTATATGTTTACATAATTTATTTATTTGTTTTTTTTTTTATTTTTATTTTATTTTATATATATAATTTTACTAATTTTAATTTTATTAAAAGGCTTAAAACATTTAAAAATAAATTTCAACATAATTATCTACATAAAATTCTTAATATTGTTTTCTTTTTTTTAATATATATAAGATTTAATTTTTAATGTTTTTTATTTCTTTTAAAATTTTTTTAATAATATTACACATTTTATTTTTAAACATTTTAATAATTATTTAGTTTTGGTTTATTTTTTGTTTTTTTGTTTACCAGAAAAAAATAGTTGTTTAACTAAAAAAGAAGAATTCACATAAATATCTTAATTACATAATTAATTAATCAATTAATTAATTATTTATTTAATAATAATATAATATAGTACATATACAATGAAACATATTTAAAACTAAATTAATAAATATTTGCTTTAATAGTTTTTAATATAATTAAATATTTTAAACATTAAAGCATTGGCTTCTTTTTATTTCTTCTCTCTTTCATTTCTTCTTTTATTTATTCATTTATTTTTTTCATTTATTAATTTATTAATTAAATTTTTATTATTATTTTTTAATAATTTTTTTGCATTGTTTAATTTCTGTAATTAATTTAATTATACCCTACACCACCGTATTACCGGTTATTATGCGTTTGTGTTGATGTTAGTAACATACATTCACGCTAAAGTATATCCCTTTGCCACGGCAGCACTTTCTGTGTCGATTAACGATGTCCGTCTGTCTGTCTGTCCGTCCGGCTGGTCGTAATTTTTGAAGTCTTTTGAAGTTAGCCACGTTCGTTCCAATATTTCTGGTACTTTTCATACAAATGTCCTTCTGGATTGAGGTTTAAAGCTCATAAAATTCCTAAATATAAAGCTATTTTAAACAAATTCGGCCAAAAATAAGCTTTATGATATTCTATGCCGATATGCTAAATTATGCGAGGGTCCTTCCATTGTTTCCCATAGGTCCCATACACACTCCTTGCAAATATTTATTTGAAGGGCATTAATATCACAAATACGTTGTAATAATAATTTGTCAAATTATGATAAATTAAAATTATACGAGGGTCGGCACATAGTTTCTTACAGCGCCCATATAAACCCCCAGAAAAATTTATTCTAAAACGTATAAATTTGTCATTAATTTTAGTGTCACTATAATGTATTGCACACTTGAGAATAAAACAGAAAATCATATTATACGAGGGTCGTTAATAAAATGTTCGTAACTGCTATTTTTAACCAACAATGTGGTGTAGGATATTAGATAGTCGTACTTGACCGACTATTACATTTTTTACTTGTATGATTTTAATTTCTTTTACGTTTTTTTCAATTTTGTTTTTAAAAAACATTTATATTTCATTTATTTATGTGTATGTGTAGGAGTGTATTTATTTCTTTAAAACATGTATGTAGTTGTATATGGTATTGTTGTTAGAATGCTGTTTTTTGTTTCTTTTTGTTTGACTGTAAACAGAACAAATGACATTTGTTTTAATTTTTAATTTTCTTTCTTTTAATTATATTTTGCTAAATTTTTTATTTTTTAATTTAATTTTCATTATTATTATTATTTTTTAATTATTATCTCATTCTTTTTAATTAATTTAAATTATAAAATTATTTTATAATTTATTTAATATTTTAGTTTTTGTATTTTTTTTTTTTTGTAATTTATTTTTAAATTTATAATTTCAAGCTAAATTCTAATGTCTATAATTTAGTTACAAAATACAGCAAGTCGTTGAACAGCATCTACTAGAACCTCCTTTACTTTTTTGTCTTTGATCTGTAATTTTAGAAAAAAATAATAATTAATATAAAATTAATGTTATTTTAGTAATCAAAACTTTACCTTGTGAATTGGGTTCTGGCAAATTATCACGCGGTACTAAATGCATAACAGTCGTTTTGCCCAAAGGTAATCCTAGTGCACCCAAGGTAACATTACAATGTAAAAATCTACCCTGATATATGAGACGTAATATTTCCGCCTTGGAAACAGCCTCACGTTCCCAATCTAAAATTAGAAATTAAATAAAAGAAGAAATTAATAACTTTTTAAATAACTTTAAAAAAAAATATTTCATTAAAAATCAAAAATATATGTTCTTTTTTAATCTTAATTCAAAAATTACCACTAAACGTATAATTCAAATAAATCATTTGAGTCATTTTGAATGATTACAGTTCTTCAGGGGACCAATAGGATAAATTGGCCATCTCAGTAATATTGAACGAAATCTTGTTTGTAGAGATTAGATCTGGTAGATCTCAACAAAAATGTGTTTAATTAAAAGGATAATTTAAAAAGGATTACAACTTTGCGATTTGAGTCCTTAATTAATACATATTTTTTAAATGACTAACTTTGGAAAGGACTTGTTGGTAGATATTTGCACCAAAGTTCATCAAAGTTAATTTTACACACACTATAAGAGAATTATAAAATTATAGCTAAAAATGCCCAATCACATTTTATGCAAACATTTTAACGGATTCATATATTTCATGGGAAATCTGGTGCATATTTTTAAAGAATTTTACAATATATACTAAGTCTGTTAACTTTAAACAAGGATAAAAATGGGTTAAAAATACAAAATTCCTTTAAATGAATTTTTGGTGATTTTTTATCAATCAAATCAAGTTGACGATCATAACTTTTGAAGGTCTTGGACTATGCCTTTGAAAAATTCTTTTGTCTCAATTCAGAAATAAATTTAACGCGAATATTAATAAAAAGATATTCGATAATCAATATTTGATCAGTATGGAGGTACATCTCCCCCTGGTCTATCAGGATTTTTATAGCGTATGTTACATTCGGGTATTTTGGGATCATTCTGTAAAAATTTCATCAAAATTAGTCCAAAAGTCTATACTTTACATATATACATACATACATACATACATACATATATACGTACATACGTACATACATACAAATATATACTTCCTTTTTTATATATAGATTTCTAAGGTTTCAAAAGTTTTAAAATTTTTACCAAAAAATCGTCTTAAACACACTGTGTGTAGAACAGTATGCGTATGTGGAATATTTTAAAATGATATTTTCATTAAGTATACGTAAAACAATATTTTCTTCCAGTGTATTGATTTATTTTCCCTATTTTCATTTAATTTTTATTCATATTATTATTACTTTTTTGTCTACCGATCTCCACACAATTTTCCTTTTTTCAATTTTATTTCATTACAAAAGATAGAGAAATTGTTATTTGTTTCCTTGGAATATTAAGCAAAAAAAACATATTTTCCTTAAAAAAAAAGAAAAACCATCATCATCAACCATTCAGTCATGTAGCCGACCATTAGAACAGGCGAGGAAGCAACCGACCATGTCACAATACGGGTCTAGCGATAATAATAAACTCAACTCTATATTTTTTTCTTTTTCTGTTTTTGATAAGAGAGTCTGTAGAAAAATGTAATTTGTATTTGTGTTAGTAGAACAATAGAAATAAACCAAAAAGAAAAAAATATATATTTTTTTGTTTTATTTTTTTTCCTTTCTTTTGTTTCTTTTTCTGCATGTTTATTTACTACATTTTTATTAACAAGCTAAAGCAGTAACACCCACACACAAATACAAACTAAAAAATATACGAAAGTAGTTGTAATAGTTGTTGTTGTAGTAATAATATTTCTTTTGTCTGTGAAATAAACAAGCGACAATTTTCAAAATAAATGTTTAAAAGAGAAAACTAGAGAGAGAGAGAGAGAGAGAGAGGGAGAGGGGAGGTAAAAGTGTGTGTAAAGGATTTTGAATTTCAGTTATGAAATGAAAACATATTTACTCACACTCACAAACACAAACACAAAGATTCATGTTAATATTAAGTGGTTGATTGTAAGTAACAAAAGCCAAAACAGCAACAGCAATAACAGAAGTAACAGCAGAAACAACAACAACATGACTATTTAATATTCATTTGTCGTTCATTAATGAAGGTGCTGCAGCCTTTGCCGCTCACTTATCCTGATTTATTTGCTGCCGACAAACAAAACAAAAAATCCCTTGTTCCTCACACACACACACACAACTGTACATATTTATATAAATTTATAAAGGGAGAAAAAACATGGTTATACATATGTATAACACATATATACATATACATATACATATACAAATTATAATTCCCAATAAACTACTTTATACACTTAACCAAGATCATATTTTAAGAGAAGGGTGGGTGTCTTGTACAGATTTTTTTCTCATATTTCTCATACACTTACACAGATATATATTGTGAATACTTATATATGTATGTTTCATTGTTGTATAGTTGTATGTGTTAATGTATGAAATTCTGTTTAATATGTTAACTTTTATTTATTTGTTTGTTTCATTTTCTGTTTATAAAATTTTATAAACGTAAAATTGTGCATTGGATGTATGGGTGTGTTTGTATACATGTGTAGTAGTTTCGAACCTATAAAAATAGTATTAATATATGGGTTATTCCAATAAAAAGTAGTTTTTTTTTTTAAAGTAAATAAATGATTTCAAACAATTTTTTGATTTGGTATATTCATTATATTATGAAAACTATCATAATGTGTTTTCAAACATTTAGAGAAATTTTAAAAATATCTCTTGATGACGTCCTAGAATGACATTAACAGTGGTTCATTGATGTGCCATCTATTGGTGAATAATATTTGAGATTTCAAACTCACAACATTAACAGTGTGTCACTAGTGTAACATCTGTTGTCCATTAATGATAATGACATATGTATTAATAATTATATATCTTTCTCAACGTTAAAAATAGAACTGCTGGTTAACTTAACAAAAGAATAAATAAACATTTTTTGTAGAATTTTAAATGGAAATTATATTTTTGTGTCCTTTTTCACCACAAAAGTTTATGAGGTTATATAAAGATCTGAGTCGATTTAGATATTTCATCTCTCAATTCAGGTTCAAATAGGTTCAAAAGCGTAAACCAAATAATGGCTGCAATTATAGCTTTTATTGTTAGCATTTTTTCTTTTGAGCACCAAAAGTTCAACTCCAAAAAGTATTTAGAGAAATTTCGATTTTTTAGTAAAAACTTAAAATTTTAGTGAAATTTTAGGATTTTTAGTAAAAAATATTTAATTGTAAAATTTTAAATGGAAATTTCGTTTTTTTTAAGAAAATTATGAATTTTATGTGAAAAATTGCATTTAAAGAATTTTTGATTTATTGTAGAATTTTTTTTGGTTAAAAGGTGAATTCATAATGAAAATTTTTATTTTGAATGTTTTGAAAGTTTAAAATTCTATTAAAAATTTTAAATCCAAACAAAAACATATTTTTTTCGATTTTTTCAAGTGCAAATTTAAATTTTTCACAACTACTAAAGTACATTCGTTGATGGATTTGGAAAAAAATTCTAAGTTTATTAAAGTTGAAACTTCTTATTTAACATATTTTCCAAATAAATTTCTATTTGAGTTCCCAGTTTAAAGGCTGATTTGTAATTGTTGTTCGTCATCGTAGCCCCACTTCTGGTGTGAAGAGAGTCCTTGGAATGGTAACGAGTGAAGGTTAAAGTAAAAAATGTGAATTAATAGACCGTGTGACACACGTACAATGTACCCATCTCTCTTTTCAGGCCTTTTTTGCTGTTGTTTTTTGTTTCTGTTGTGTTGCTGCTGTCCTGTGTAACGTTGTAACTACAAAAAAAATGGCGCTTCATTTATAAAATTGACCATACTTTGTTATTGTTGTTGTTTTTTAGTTGATGGACTGATTTTTTCTTGCCTGTAATGGTAGTGCCTTTTGTTATTCATGTTGTTGTTGTTAACATCTCTTGTTAAATTGCTTTTAGCCAAAATATATTTTGCTTCCATTTTTATTCCTTTGATGAAAGAAGATTTTTTTTGTTTGATGCTTTATAAAACATGTAACAAATTTAATGGACTCCAAAATATTGCTAGAATACGTGTCAGCAACAAAATTAGGATTTGTGTGTGACATTGTAGATAAATTTGATCAAAAACTTATAGCAGAAATGTTGTTTATTGAGAAATATTTATTACTTCCTTTTAATTTAGTTTTGAAATATTTATGGAGTATTTTTATATTTTTTATAAACTTCCGCCTTAAGAGTATGAGTAATAGCTAATTAAAGTTTCATATTAAGTATACGTCCAGGATAGTATTGAATTATTATTATTATTATTTTTTTTTTTTTTTGTAATTTTGAATGTCTAATGAATTTCGGAAAAATTTAATTAAAAAATTCTTCTTATATAACCGGGAAAGTCATTGTTATGTAATTTGTAATTTATAATTAAAATTTAATTTAATTTTATTTTTTATATTCTAAACCAACATAAATGGTGAAAAGGGTATATTAACTTTGTCATTTCGTGTGTAACGCTAAGAAGGAATCATCTTAGATCCCATAATGTATATATACTCATGCATCAAACCGCTCACATCCACAATAGTTGACAGAGCTCAATGAGATTTAGCCCGAACATTTGCTATAGTCCTGAGAAGCTTCCTATTTAAAAAAAAAGCAAAATCGGTTTCGTATATAAAAAGTTATAGAAAGATATCTAAGGCAACCTCTAAATTCAAAATTAGAACTTTCGTAAAATTGTCAATGTAAAATCGATAATCGATATTAATTTATATATGTGTGAGTGTGTATGTATGAAGAATAATGCATTTACTCCACACCTATTTGTGGTGGAGGGTATTAAAGATTCGGCATAGTCGAATATGTCATTAAAACTTGTTTTTTTTTCATTTTCATTTCGGATAATATGATTGTTTAATTAATTATTATATTATTTAAACATTAATAAAATACATCATTTAATATTGTATAATATAATTAATTATAATTTTACATTTACAAAATGCTTTATATTTGATTAAACATTTTACTGCGATTGTGATGTCAACATTTTAACATTTGTCGCTTTATCGTATTCATTTATCCAACCTCTCATTATTGTTTACAAACATCACATAATATTTTTATCTCTTTACACTCTTTCTTTTGTATATGTAAGTATTATTTAGCGTGAACACTAACAAAAAAGGTTAATTAAAAAATCACAATTCCCTCCACCACTCACATATTCACAAACAAACGTATAAAATATATAAACTTGGTCTATATCTTTTGATATACTAAACCGATCTGATTTTGATTTTAGGAAACTACTCAGGATAACTACAAATACACACGGTATGACAAAGTTACTATACGATCTTTAGCGCTTGTTGTGATGGAGGGTATAAAAATTGCAACAATACTTTTGCCACAGCTTCAGTTAAACAATAAATAACAATAGCAACAATAAGAAAATGTCAATAACATGTGTTCTTATATGTATAAACACATACACATATGTATTTAAAAAGACAACAATAACATTTTTTATATATAAAAATAAATTCATGGTCTTGGTCGTTTATAAATTGTCATCTATTTATATGTCGTTTGTCATCTTCGTTAACATTATCCACAAAAAAAAACACACACAAAAACAAAAACAATAACAATAAAATGACAGCAGCAACAACAATGACAATAACATTATTATAACATGCAATTATAAGTTTGATAAAGAAAACAATAACAATAACAACAACAACAGCAACTACTCGAAACGAGTCTTACATTTTTAAAATCGTCTAAAACTAAAAAATACAATTATTTTAGAGTTTTTTTCTACTTAATTTATTTTTTGCTTACAAACAAAACAAAACAAAACAACTGGCCATTGTCACTAAAAATATAAACAATAACAACAATAAAAAATTCTACAACAAAAGGTAACACTAACAAAATTAAAGAAAATAATAATAAAAAACGTGTTTAAGAACAATATGGTGGTGTTGTTATTGTTGTACACTCATTTATACTCTCATTGAGAGAAAAAGGTGTCTTAAGTAGTTGTTGTTCATTGAAGTTTTTTTTTATTATTATTGTTTACATGTGGTGTGTTAATAATTATTTGTTGTGGTTTTTTATTTATTTTCTGCTCAATGAATACTCAATTAAATCAATTCACAATAGTGTGTTTTTTTTTTTGAGAAAGTAATTGTGATTTTTTGTTTTTATTAAGGAAATTAACATGAAAAATTATGATTGACAATTTTACGAAAGTCGTTCACTTGTCGATATCTTTGAATATACTAAAGCGATTTTGCTGGTTTTAAATAGTAAACTTCTCTGGACTATGAGAAATACTCAGACCAACTTTTATAGAGCTCTGTCAATTATTGTGGATGTGAGCGAGCCAAAAACTGATACACAAACGAAAAAAGCCAAATCGACTCAGATTTTGACTTGATCTGAGGTGATTTTTTCTACGCGTTTCATACGGTATGACAAACCACTTGAGGGGGTGAAGGGTACAAAAATGCTTGTTTTATTCAATTTTTTAAAAAATTAAAAACAATTTGGGAATATTTTTTTTTTAATTTTATTTATAATTTCTGAATTTATTTCCAAGTTACTCTAAGCTAAACCAAGTATTTGCCTAAATCTAAGACAAATAGATTTAGATTTCACATTAAAATTGTGGCGAATATTTACAAACAAAAACAATTCTTAAATAATGTTAAATGGTTGACCACAACTGAAATTTGTTTATATAATTTATTAAGAAATAATTTAACAATAAACCATCAGGATAACAACAAAAAACAATAGAATTTTACTATACAAATGGCTGCAAATGTTCATCAAATAAAACAATAAGCAAAATTCGACTTTTTTAAAACCAAATATTTGTTGGAATAGTGGTAATCAACAAATAATAAAATGTGGACCATATCAACTGAACAAGTTGAAACAAATTCTGAAAATAAAAATTTGAGACGCATTTAAAAATTTTTTGTTAGAGATACCATATTTTTAGCAGTTATAACTCCGCCTACAGATCTTCTATCTGATCCAAGTTTGCAATGTTATAATGCTAATGTGTAAAAAATATGAGATGGGCCAAAGTTATAGATTCATAATAGATTGTATTGAATCTGAATTGATTTCTTGCAAGATGATGCGAAAAATTTGTTACTTTATTAATTAATATTAATTAATTAATCAACAAAAGAATATAACTTCACCGTCTTCAATCTTCATATAGATCAAAAGTTGTACTCATTTTAGTATGACCAAAAGAACTATAAAGCAAACACCTTAATCCATCATTTGTATTAATTGAAGAAAAACATTCAAGATTTTCATCTTTCAAAGGGGAAATGGAAAAAAGGGTAAAATAGAAAGACTCAAACAAACAGACAGACAGACAGACAGATAAACAAATGAAAATTGTAAAATAAACCACAACAAAAGAAGAAATATAATTAATTCAAATGAGTAAAAAACAATTACACACATATACATACATAAAAATTGTAAAATACACACATGTAAATGTAATAAAATAAATGCAAACAAAAAAGAAATTTATAAACACAAGAGATAAACAATAAAACAATGTTTAAAATGGAAATACAAAACAAAACGAATAACATTTACATGAATATGTATAACATTTAGACACGCATGCATACATTTATGCGAAGGCAGTTTGAAAAGTTACAATTGGGTCATGTAGAAGGTTGGTTGTACACCAGTCGCATAGTGTTTCCATAACGATTTTTCTGGAAATATTTATGAAACTTTTGAACAGTTGAAATGAAATGACAAGTGATTAAAGCTGAAGTGTTTTCGAATTGATTTGTGGAAGTATGGGCTGGTCAGGGGCGTAGTCGGTGATCTTCTTAATTTAACAATTTTAATAAATTTTAAAAATTCGGCCAAAAATTCACTTGTAAGTTGAGACAAAAGTGATTTCGTATATAAATAGTCCTTCAAATTTCTATAACAAACGTATTTAAGTCGTATGGTGAAGATATATTCAAGTCAAAATAAAATTTTTACTCTTTTTTAGTCTTTTTAAGATTTTTTATTGTACTCAATTAGGATGAGTTTGAGACAATGACCTGCTCACAAGTTTAATTCCTTTCTTGACTTTTAATCCTTAATACATAACTACATATACAAGGTATTACACCCAAGAAGAACGACAAGTTAATCATTTCGCTTAAGAAAGTAAAATGTTTAAACATGTTTCTTATGGATCCGTTTTTTTTTTTTTGGAAAAAGTGGACATTTTTCAATTCTCTTATTTATGGATAAGTTTATATACACAACACCTCTCACCAAATAGGAGCTTGTACACCTTATTTCATTAATATATCTAAATTGCAGAATTATTAATAAAAATAGATTCAAAAATATTGTGAGTCGTAGAGCAAGTATATTCAGTTTTCTTACCAAAAACCATTGCATACTTTTCATATAATTCATTTAATTAATACAACGAAATCTATGTTCACTTCGCTTTAAAGTTTTCAATAACTTTTCTGTTATACCCTTATAAAACATTTCTGTATGTTTATATGTTAAAATATAACACTTAACATGCAAAACAGATGTGTGATGTGATGATGAATGGCAAGAAACTTTAACGCACTTGTATTTCATGCATGTATGTTACATACATGCATACATACTGACAATCAAACCAAGCAACTAACCAACCAACCTACCAACCAACCATCCATCCATTCGTCCAGCCAAAACATATTCATCGATCTATTCAACTAAAGTCCATTCATTTAACTAATAAAATACACAACTAAATGTACATACACATGTACATGCATATGATGTATGTGATGTATCCATATAGTAAAAGACAAATAAACAAAATCTACTTAATTCCCCTTTTACAAAAGCAATTTTTTTCTCACTGTATAAAATAAAGAAACAATCTGATGAATTTTTGTTTATTTCTTTGAATGTTTTTGTTGTTGTTTTTATTTCTTTATAAAATTTATATTTTTTTACTTTATTTTTGTTTTTGTCTTGTTTGTGTAACCATAAAATTCAATTAACATGCATTTCATGAAAAACATAATTTTGTTTTTGTTGTTGTTGCTGTTTTTCTGGCATTAAGAGTGAATGGTCATTTACACACACTGACAGGCATAAAAAGGTGGAATAACATATATAAAAGTAGAAAAGTGGTAATTGGCGTTGGTCGAAAGAATAAACTCTATTAAAGATCATAAGGGTATCGATGAAATTGGAGATATATTTTCATATCGGATTTCTATAAGATCAAAGATTAAATGATATGATTTTTAATCGCATAAAATTAATAAGAAACATTTTTGTATAAAAAATAAGAAAATATAAAATTTTGGCTGGAGGAGGTCAAGTTTAGGTTGGAATTCAGGCAAATTTCAGTATGATATTTAGAAATTATCCTTAAATTGGATAATTTAAGAAAATTCCCATTTTTCCATTCAGATATTTCCAAAACTCCAATTTGTATGAAACATATTACAAAATCGGCTTTTTTCATTTATATGATCACCCTGTCACATACGTACATTGAAGATGAACCCTTTTTTGAATGGGCTGGTTGGCAGATATGAGCCCCCAAGCTTGTCCGAATTTACATTACATGCATTTCTGTTTAGATTTATGAAAAACATTATTAAGTTCAGAACAAAATGATAATGTTATCAGCAAATAAATATTGTCATATTTTTGGAAAATAGCGAAATAAATAAATTTCTTTTAAAGGTCGAATTTCAAATTGATATAACTTTATAATCTTCTATTAAGAATTTTATAATGAATCTGGTATATATTGGGATCTATATTAATCCCTCTAACTCAAAGAGATTTAAAAACATAAATGTAAAAATGGCTTTGAAACTAAAGAATATTGTAAAGATTTTTTGCCTCAATTTATAAATTAATTTTTGGCGAAATTTTAAAATCAATATAAGCAAAATCCCCTGACCAAATAATGATTGTGTCCACACAATTTATTTTGTGAATTATCATAAATTAATTTTAGACGAGTTTTCAAAAATTCAACACACCTGAGATGGACAGCTTTGGATGGTACCACACAACTACCGTAAACAGCGGGGGACCTGAAATCCTGCAAATCTCGAGAACATCTCGGTTGCAATCACATTAGATTTTATTAAGATACCTTAAACGGTTCCATAATAAATTAATTAAAAAAAGTTTTAGACCAACTTTTAGACTCTACCGATGGGTTTATGTCACGAAAATGTTAGGACAACTTTTTCTTTACGTAACGTACAACAGCTGTGTAGGGTTATAAATATTAATATATTAACCCATATATTCACCAGGTTTCTTTGAGTTTGAGTTTCAACAAGGGAGTTAACGATTTAAAAATTTAACTTCAACTATTTTATGTTATTTTAGGGAACTGTCACACACTTATGTTATTTTGATTAATTTCATATATTTAAGATTTCTGTTGAAAAAAAAAACTCCATAAATTATAATTGAAATTAATAATATTTGTTTAAAAGTAATTATTATAACTTGATTTCAAATTGTTTTGAATGATTTTTTGTAAATCATATTGAATGAAATAAACATCCTGTTGTTTAACCTCAACAAAACAACCACAATTTGTGACTGGACTTTCTCTTTAAAAATCTTTGAAATGAAAACTGGAAATAATTGAAATTTTTGTTATTCCAAATGGAATATGAAATTCAACATGGAAATCATAAATAATATTAATTGAAAAAACAAACAAGTTGATATTATCACAGGATGTGTGTTTGTAAATACAAAATGGCAGCGTTTCCTTTACTTTATTCGATTTAAGTAACAAAGAAAGATAACTTTAACGATTCCAAATATATTCACCTTTTAGTTAAAATATTTTTCAATTCAAATTCAACTAAAATGTAAATCACTTCCTTAAATCCTTGATTCCGTTAAATAAAATTTTATTTATTTTAAAACTCCTGTTACATCCCTCCATCCTCCCTAAACAAAAGAGTTGATATAATATTTGTTGTTGTTACACCATAAACTAGTGGCAACCAACTGGTTAACCTTTGGATAGAAACTCTTTTTTGGTTGCTCTGGTGGTGGTTCATTTCAAAAGCTTTCTCTTCTTCCTCCTTTTGTTTCGAATTTCGTTAAACCATCATTCGTTTTTGCAAGCAAAATGTGTAAAAATGTTTTGGTTTGATATTTGTAAATTTTAATTAAAATAAAATAAATACAAAATGGAAACAGGGATATTAAGTAAGAGTGATAAAATTTTGGCTAAATGGAATTGGAAAGTACCCTACATCATACATTTTTGTAAGGAACAAGTGCGAGGTTAATTGAGATTTAGCAAGTTTTTTTTTTTTTGCCAACTTAATTTAACATTTATTTCAGACAATTTTTTCTTTACGAAAAGGAACGCACAATGTTTCCAAACCGTAACTTTTTAACCAGTAGAGATGTCTTAATGAAATTTCATATCATTAGAGTTGAGGTATTTTCGAGTTGACTTGGAGGAGTGCAATCTATTATTTGGTTAGGGGCATAGTAGGTGACCCTTTAAATTTAGCAATCTCTACACAGTGTGACGAAATCGATTATTTTTTTTAATCTGTAACTTTTGAATTGTTAAAGATATCTAATTAAAATTTCACATAGTAAGAGATGAGGAGTTTTTGAGTTGATTTAAGGGAGTATAGCCCCTATCAGTTTAGGGGTGTAGTCGGTGACCCTCAAAATTTAACAATATTGGGTATGCAAAATGTATCCAAATCATTTTTTTGGAAATAAATTCGTAACTTTTAAACCGTTGGAGACATTTTAATTAAATCTTATGTAGCTAGAGGTGAGGTATTTTGGAAATGATCTTGATGAGTTCAAGTGCATAGGGCGTAGCCGGTAACCCACCAAACTTGGCAGATGTTCATTTTATACAAATTAAATTTTAAATGTTTAATTTTCTTTTTAACATAATTAACACTTATTGAGATTTTGGGCATTTCCATATTGAAAAGTTGGAAACTTTTTAAGTCTCTGATTTAGGGACAAGTTCATATATTTTACACTGAAATTTTAAATAATTATCGTTATTTGTTTGGATTTTATTAAAATTTAAAGAATAATTTTATTTATAAAAAAAATCAAAAATCCAACCTAAACTAAGCTTCCTCTAGTCAAATTCAGTTTTCGATACATTTATACGATGATTTCGATACACTGTGGAGCGTTAAAGTTAAAATGCAAATACTCCCGGTATTAACCAATTGTTTTTTTAATATCGGGAGTGTTATGCGCATGCGTGATTTTTAAGTTCCTTCCGTTTAAATCGTTGACATTGTTTGTGGTAGTGTGGTAGAAGAGCGGTTCATACCAAACAGTTAGAGGACCATGACAAAGTGTATCGTGAAAAATCTTTAGAAAAAACGATGTCAAGTCAGATTAGTCGAATATTTGTAACCATTTTCATACTGTCGAATAGTTACCAAAAAACTGCTGGGTGGTTTGCTATAGGGTACATAATTTGACTAAATGAAAACTTAAATGTTTGCAATATAATTTACATGCAGTTTATATTTGGACACAGAAACACCGAGAGACAGACAGTCATTTCGCCAAAACAAATTTTATTTGTAATTTCATTTCATTCCAAAAAAAAAAACCTTTCAAAATAAATTTAAACCACATTTCATTTTCTTTTCGGTGGAAACATAAAATTTAACACTAAAAACATTTATTTCAAAAACGGCAGCATCAAAAACCTTAATAAAGTTTATTAAAAATTATTTTATTTGATTTTAGAGTTAAATGAATTTCCGAAAATGTTAAACTAAATAAGACCATTTTTAACGAAACTTAATTAAAATTATTTACAATATGAAAATCTTTCAAAAAAATCATTGTAAATTAAAAAAAAATATGAAATATTAGGAAATGTTTTTATATTTAATTATGGTGCTTTAAGTATTTAATTATTTATTAAATTTTGAAAGTACTTTTTATAGTTTCAACTTAAATCATGACTAAGAAAGTAAATACTTTTTGTTTTATTTATTTAAAATTTTTTAGTTTTAATTTTATCAACATTTTCTTATTTTTAATCGTTCAAATTTAATTGCTGATTAAATTTAATTGAACACTAAATGGGCCATTAAACTATTATTGAGCTTTTTAAAAAATGTCAATAATAATATTGTTAAATAGACGATAAGAGGTTAAAAATAATCGTTATTTTTATAGACTTTTGAAGTATAAAATTATTTTTTTTTAATTCGATAAAAAAACATTCATAATTAAGGATCTTTAAAATTAAAATAGAATTAAAAAAGAAACAAACAGCACACAGTGGTTCCCAAACATTTTTTTAATCTGTAAATTTTGAAGTGTTTGAAATTAAAACTGATTACTGCTAACGTTTTCAAACTTTATTTAAATAATGCTTTAACTTTTGAATCATTAGCTGAAGCAAAATGAATTTTAACATGAAGCAAATTTAACGTTGAACATAGTTGATTTAAGAATAAATAATTTTTTTCATTTATTATAAATTAAACGTTTTTACGTTTGTGGTGAATTAATGTCGTTGTATAATTAATAAAATTATACAACGACAAATTTGTAAAAGAAATTTTAAGTACTAAAACTTCAGGTAGTAATAATTCAGAAATATTCTCAAGAAGCTGTATTTACTGTGAAACAATGTGAAATAACAATAATTTTGTCTATGAAGCAAAATCATAACCGAGTTAAATTATGTCTATTTCAATTGATTTTATATTAATTCATTTCTGTCGAGGTGTTTTTCATTTGATTTGGAGGAGTAAAGGCTCTTATTCGGTCGGGGGCGCAGTATTTAAATCGATTATTGAGAAATAATTCTGTAACTTTGGAACAGAAAGAAACAAAGTTAAAGCTGAGCTGTTTTCAAGTTGATTTGAAGGAGTAAAAGTTCCTATATAGTCAGGGGCGTAATCAGTGAATCTCCATATGAGTCCATCTCGAGAATGCTGTTTTTTTAATTTATTTATGAATTAATTTATGAAAAATACTGTTATGTGTGCAAGATGTCTCTTATATTTTCAGAGATATTAAAATCGAAATAAATTTTTCAGCTATTCTTACCATTGTATCTTTCTCAAGTTATCAGCCTTATTATTGGTCCTAAAATATTATAAAGACATATGCCACATCCCTTTAAAATTCTAAAATTTATCCTAAAGTTGGAATTATCTTCAGATTATTTTTAAAAAATATAGATGCATATGTAATCTGGACAGCCAAAAAGTATTTTCTACCCGATGGCCCTTATAAGAACAGTGTGACCATTTCAGTAAATAAATTAAGTTTTTTTAAAAATGGTTTATACTGACTGGGATTTTGGATGCACGGAAATGTATGATATTTAAATTAGAATTAATTTTCTTTAGTCGTTTCAAATTTATTAAAATTTAAATATGAATTTTATTTTTACAGGAAAAATTCAAAATTTTAAATTTTTCATAAATTTTTGACATAAAATTATTTTTCTCTTATTTTTTTTTAATTTTAAATCCTGATATGGATATCAAATACTTTTAAAAGAAACATATATCTTGACTGAAATTTCAACCTAAATTAGGCTTCCTTCAGTCAAATTTAGCTTTTCCCCAAATATTTCTCTAAAAATTTGTTAATATTTGTTTGTGTTGAAATAACTCCGATATATTATATATCCTTTTCGTAGACATTTATAAGGACTATCTATATACAGAATTTCATTTGATATAAATGATTTTCTGGTGAATTAAAAAAATTTACTTACAATACATTAAAGAAGCCCAACTTTGGCAGGCCATTAGCTGCACCCCTGACCAGGTGGCAACCATTTAATCCCTAAAATTAATTGCATAATATTTCAGCTTTAATAACGTTAAACTTTGATCAATTATCTTCAGTGGTTCAAAAGTTACAGATTTATTCCTAGAAAAAAATGTTTTAGCTAAAATCACAGTTTTATTCAAAATGGTCTCCAGTTTCATTTATATCTCGAAAACCATGAAAAAGTTTTAAAAATGTGATAATTATAATTTGAGTCAATTTTATTTAAATGTTATTAAAATTGCCACTTCTATTGAAAACCAATCACGTATCACGTGTTTAATAATTTTCAAAACAACATTAATTAATTTTATATACAAAAATATTTTAATCTCTAACTAAAAATTACAAGTTTATAAAAAAACAACATTAATAATTTTAATTGATTTGCTTTTAGACCATTTTTGCGATTTCATAAAAATATTTATATCAGTAAAATTTTTTAAATTTTTTTTCTAATTTTTAAAATACAGATAAATTCCGCTTAAATTAATTTATAACAAAATTTCTGCATTTCAATTCGATTTTAATACAAATATCAATAATAAACAGAACTTTAAAAGACTGTAATTAAATTGAAATAGTTCTTCACATTCCACCATAGTTTCTCGGCCCCACAATTTTTAATTTTTATAATTTTCAAGCAGACCCGGCAAACTTCGTTTTGCCAAAGAAAAATGTTGAAAACTCTCACTGTTATAGTTCTTTAGATATTCGAGAAGTATCCCTCAGTATGGGGGTACTTCTCCCCCATATGCATTTTATATATAGATAATTAGCAAAATATTTATAAGGTTATAAAAAAATATTTTTTAATGAATTCATTCTTTTAAATTTCTTAATTTTATAAATATTTCATAAAATAGAATCTAATTGAATTTTGTTTAGATTTTTTTTTTTAATTTTCATGTGTCTTGCGGCTATGAGAGAGTGAATATGCGACGCCAATGTTAACGCCTTGAATTTCGTATAAAAGTCATTCATTATTTTGTACGTTGTTGTTGTTGTTATAATTGTTATTGCTGTTGTTATTATTGCGTTTGCTATTATTGCTGTTGTTGCTGCTGCTGCTTTTGTTGTAATTACATTTAATGACCAACAAAAATATACATTTGAACGACCAGTTGAGGAAGATAGGTGGGTCCAACATACACATTTATACACCCTTAGATTTACAACAAAAATACTAAAAAAACTGGTGTCAAGAAAAATTTATTATCGAGCGGAAATTTCTGTTGTAAATATTTTCTAGTTTTTTTTTAATACTTTTTTGGTAAAAACATATTTTACAAAACACGAGTATTTTGTAATTACAATAATTTATTTAATAAATTATTGTTAACGCATTCCTTTTTAACAAAAATAACAACTAACAAACTAAAGGCGTAGTGGTTCCATAAGGCTTTTTTAGAAATAATTCTGCAAGTTTGGAACTTCTGAATACTTTTGTAATGAATCTTGCATTTGATACACTCGATTTTTTATTTCAGAACTCTACAATGATTGATTTCGTTTCAATTCAATTCAAATCTACATAATATAAAATTTTCCATCCCTGACTTTAAATCATTGAGACTGAACAGACACACACATAGACAGACAGACAGGCAGGCATATTTATTTATTTATTTATTTATTTTTATAATTCTACATGAATGTTGTTACAATTTCAGTCAAGTTCAAAGTTACAATAGTTTTGGCAACAATTTCAAACAATTTTATTTTTACAAAAACAACAATTTCAATTAAAAAAAATCTTGAAAATAATTACTAACTTTTTTAAAATTATGCAATAATTTATTTTTAATTAAAAGGGAAGTGAATGAATTTAAAATGAAAATACAAGTGACCTACTAAGCGTATGAGTAATATTAAGTGTTTTTAGTGAAAAATTAATGGTTTTAGTGAATATTAAAATTTTTAGCGAAAATTATAATTTTTTGTGAAAATTTATACTTTAGTGAAAATTTATACTTTAGTGAAAATTTGAATTTTTAGTGAAAATTTGAATTTTTTGTGAAAATTTGAATTTTTTGTGAAAATTTGAATTTTTTGTGAAAATTTGAATTTTTTGTGAAAATTTGAATTTTTTGTGAAAATTTGAATTTTTTGTGAAAATTTGAATTTTTTGTGAAAATTTGAATTTTTTGTGAAAATTTGAATTTTTTGTGAAAATTTGAATTTTTTGTGAAAATTTGAATTTTTTGTGAAAATTTGAATTTTTGTGAAAATTTGAATTTTTTGTGAAAATTTGAATTTTTTGTGAAAATTTGAATTTTTTGTGAAAATTTGAATTTTTTGTGAAAATTTGAATTTTTTGTGAAAATTTGAATTTTTTGTGAAAATTTGAATTTTTTGTGAAAATTTGAATTTTTTGTGAAAATTTGAATTTTTTGTGAAAATTTGAATTTTTTGTGAAAATTTGAATTTTTTGTGAAAATTTGAATTTTTTGTGAAAATTTGAATTTTTTGTGAAAATTTGAATTTTTTGTGAAAATTTGAATTTTTTGTGAAAATTTGAATTTTTTGTGAAAATTTGAATTTTTTGTGAAAATTTGAATTTTTTGTGAAAATTTGAATTTTTTGTGAAAATTTGAATTTTTTGTGAAAATTTGAATTTTTTTGTGAAAATTTGAATTTTTTTGTGAAAATTTGAATTTTTTGTAAAAATTTGAATTTTTTGTGAAAATGTGAATTTTTTGTGAAAATTTGAATTTTTTGTGAAAACTTGAATTTTTTTGTAAAATTTGATTTTTTTTCTAAAAATTTTAATTTTTAGAAAAAATTTTAATTTTTAGAAAAAATTTGAATTTTTGGTGAAAATTTGAATTTTTTGTAAAAAAATCAGTTTTTAATGAAAATTTGAATTTTTTGTGAAAAATTCAGTTTTTTAGTAAAAATTTGAATTTTTATTGAAAATACAATTTAGTGAAATTTTGAAAAAAAAAAAATTTCGCTAGAATTCCAAAAAAATATAGTGGAAAATTCAAATGTTTAACGTTGTCCTTGTTGTTATTGTTCGTTGTTGCTGTTGACATTGTTGTAAACAACAATTAACTAAAATGTAAAGAATAAAAAAATGAAAGAAAAAATGGGGGATAAAAACATACAAACAGAAGCTTAAAACCATCAACGAAAATTTTCATTGACAAAAAGGCAAACAAAAATGTTATTACAACAACAACTCAACAAAATGAACGAAATACAAAGGAAACAAAGTGACCAACAATGTTGGAATACAAAGAAGTAGATGTGTGTATGTTTAAAAACACAAACACACCCATATTCGCATAACTATTTAGGCGTATCTGTGTGTATATGCGTTAAAGTACTTTAAACATGTGTTTGTAAATTGGTTACACAGCAGTAGATTCATATGCAAATTGAGGTTATACAAAGTTTTACACGTTGACTATTTTGTGCAACCACTAAATGTCAAATGGCTGAAATGACAGATGGACAGACAGACAGACAGACAAATGAATATGACCAAAAGACAGGCGGACAGACAATTTAACACACAGACTAACTTACCCTTACAAAACCAACTGACCAAAAAGTTTTACATAAAATGACTGAAGACCATAAACAACATCCTCATCATCATCATCCTTATTGCCATTACAGTCGTCATCATGATGGTCATCATCATTAACGTTGTTAATAATCATTGTCAGCGTCATTTTATACCGGGTTTTGTTAAAGGTTTAATGGTTTTGTACTCAATATCCTTTCGACTTATTCGTTATTTTACACAATTTCAACATGCAATAATAACAAGTAATACCAGCAGCAGCAACAACAATAACAACTACAATACAATAATAACAACAACAACAAAAATATTTAAGTGAACTTTATATTCTTCCTCTGATGTGCTGCACAAGTTAAATCCTATTGACACAAAAACACATTTGCAACAACAGTTTAAAGACAGAGAGAGAGAGTGAGTGAGTTGCATGTATTTAAATGTTTGCATTCTTTTTGAGGTTAAAAATGAACGATTTTTATAGAATCCCTTTTCATACACATGATGATACGCGAAGATATATAGTCTAGAGTAAATAAAACTGTGTACTTGACTATTTTATATCGGGTCAGAATTTCTTTATAGTTGATTTTTAATAAATATTAAAAAATATATATATTACGGTATCAAATAATAGTGAAAAGTCTTTGCAGTATTAATATGTTTGAAACATCCAGATTAAAGATCTGAACTATAAGGAGAGTGATTTTGAATATCCCACGACGGTTTTCCTTTTTGAGCGTTATCTTCATGGAATGTTGCGTCCTTGTGTCAGATCTAATATTCTGGTAGTTCTTCGTTACTTCCCTTTTACAAACGAAGTAATTATCATTAGTGCAGAGAATATCTGTCACGATTTCAACAGTTTTGATCACACTAAATGAGACGTTTAGCTAGGCGTCATGAATATTCGGCTTCGGTTTTTAATAGGAATTTGTTTGCTTGGATTATCCAATTTTTGGTAGTTTATTTAGAAGAAGGATGTATTCCACTTGGGGTGTTATGCAATGAACGAAAAAAAGTCGGAATGTGTAAGGTCCTTCAAGCGGAAGAACCAAGAGCACCTCATCCATTGTTTTCTAAATAGTTTAGAAAAAAATTTGTCCTCAGATCTGATCATTTTTTTGATTACTCCCTTCAAACGAATCAATTATCTACGGTACAGATCCTTTGAGATTTGCTAACGCAATTCAACAGCTCGTAAAGCAAAACACACTGATCCCTTAAAAATGTAACCTTAAAAATTTCTTTTCCAATTTCTGATAATTTGTTCTGAAGTTCTTACAACAAATAGTATTTAGAAGGTACATGGACTCGCATATAAGGCAGGTGGACAAAAACTTTTCCATTAACAGTTCTCGAATGTTTTCGGGACAGGCCCGATCTTAAAACATGTGAATGAGTAAAGCTTCGTCGAATTGTATGTATTTACTGCATTTAGGTAAAGAATTAATACTTTTAAATATCTGCTTTTTGGATCTCAAAGAAAACTTTGTTAACACTTTGTATTTGCTGTTGTTGTTGTTTCGGCTCTTGATGTATTAAAGCTTTTGTTGTCCTCGTGTCGATACCAATTGTTTCATTAAGTTTTATGCGAATTCAACTGAGTGTGAGTAATAAATAAAAACAACAACAACAAGAACAAAAAAACATACGTTTGATTTTAAAAAGTGTCGATTGGTGTTGTAATACGGAACGTAATCGTATTGAAATTTAAAAAAAATGATTACAAGGTTTGGGAACTGCAACTGGACACAAAAACTTTAATAACAACAACAACAAGAAGAACGAAATCACTATAAATAAGTGACTAAAATAACTGTCGATTAAAACTGGGTGAGTAAATGTCTGAATGTTTTTTTCTTGTTTTTTAAACAGAGTAAAATTACACAAAAAAATGCAGTAAAGTGAAAATACAACTAAATATTGCCTGACCTCCGGTAATAACTTTTATATTAAACTTTACAACTTTTTTTGTTTTTAATATTGTTTTTATTGTTGTTGGAGAGTGGAAAAAAACATAAAGAAAACAGGGTTAACTGAAAGTTATTACAAAAATTTATTAGATTTCTTTTGCAGTCTGTTTGTTGTTGTTTTATTTTACATAATAAAATTAACAAATTTCACTTTGATTCTCCTTTAAAATTTTGCTTTCTCTTATTTCTATTTTAAAAAGAAGTTCGGCTATGCCGAATTTTCAATACCCTACACCAAAAATGCATGCGAAGTAAATACGTTATGTTTCGTACATACACATTCACATATACACTCTCAAAAGTACATATATATTATATTTAAGTTTTTCTTAAAGAACACTTTATGATCCATAAAAGAAGTTAAATTTTCGGTTGAAACTGAACCGATTTTAATAAATTTTGGAATGTTAATGAAATAGCAAAAATTCATTTTAATTTGTCGTTTTATAATTGAAAATTTTACGATAGCGGTTGCTTCAGATATCGGTCTATATCTTTAAATATATTAAACCGATTTTGCTGGTTTTAAATAGGAAACTTTTCAGGACCATAACAAATACTCATGTCAAATTTCGTGACAGATGGACATACTTAAATCGACTCAGATTTTGATTTTGATGCAACTATATATATACATTATGGTATGATAAAGTCATTTATATTAAATTTAAATTTTAAATTGTTTTAGAGAAAAACAGAAGAGTTCCGGTTATGCCGAATTTTCAATACCCTCCACCACAAATTCGTGTGAAATAAATACGTTGTTTCGTTAATGCGCACACACATACACTCCCAGGCGTATACAATATAAACAAGCTTTTTCTTAAATATAACACGGAGCACTGAATGAGCCATAAAATTAAATTTTGGAATGGTAATGAAGTATAAACAGCTTAATACAATTTTTTGAAAGTTTTTTTGCTTGAACTTAGAGGTTGCTTTAGATATCGGTCTATATTTATGTCTTTTGTTATACTCATGTAAACTGCCAACAACAGACATACAGACGGGCAGACATAAATCGACTCAGATTTTGATTTGATGCATTATGGAATACATTATAGGATCTGGGATAATTCCTTCTTAGCGATACACACAGAAAGACAAAGTTAATATAACCCCTTCACTGCATTTGGTGGTGGAGGATATGAAAGTAATTTTAATTATTTTTTAGGAAAAAAAGGAATTAGAAACTTAATTTTTAAATAAAAATTACATGAATTTCAGTCATTTTTGCATTTTTCTTTATTTGATTAATTTATCTTTTTCTATTTTTTTGGGTCTTTCATTTTGGGTTTGTCTTTTTAGTCTTCAAAATTTGTAAATTGATCACGTTTGTTTTATTGAAGTTTTTTTATTTATTTTTTGAGTCTTGTTTGCGTTTGTTTTACTGATGAAAAACCTTTAAAAATCCATTATTTTCAAATAAAACTTTGTCACCTGCATTATTTATATAAAATATTGGGTGGGGGTAAAAATAAGGCAAAGAGATTTTCTTTTGGGATTTTGTTTCGTTTTATTTTATGAAGGAAATTATTTTGAACGAAGCTGGTCATTCGCAACATGAAGAATTAGAAAAGTTTGGAGTCAGACAAAAAGTTGTTTCTCTGATGGTGAAATTCGATTTTGTAACGTTATATAACGAACACATTTTGGCATCGCATTGTTATTGATTATGAAAAATATACATAAAGACCAGCGAAATCGTCATAGCGAAAATCGATAACAACAAGTTAATTTGGTGCAATCAGAAAGAAGAGTTTTATATTTAGAACAATTGAAGAAGTGATAAACGATTACTTGGAACCTCTAACGCGTTGATTCGCTTAAGGAAATTAATAACAAAATATTCAAATATTTGTTGCAAGGCCGTTTTTGTAAAACTGTAGATGAGAAGTTTTGGATCACCCACATAATACTTCTGACTTGCATTTATTTTGCTTTCATACTGAAATACGCTTCAGTTCTAAACCGGATGTCAGATTTTGTCTGAATACATCGCATTGTTACTGATACAGAAAAATTCATGAATGATGACAACTCCAAGCAAAAAATGCCATTAGTCAACCAGACAAATCAACAGGGAATTAGAATATCTATAACGCTAAGACAATGCTCCGTATTTGGGATCAGAAGCGACTTTCATATGATAAACTTATGAAATCGGATCGGACTATCACAGTGGATTTAAACCGAAAAATGGAAAACACAAGTTCCCACTACAATTGGAACTCGGTTCTAGAACGACCAGAGTCAGGCTCGGTCAAAGTTTGTCAAGCAGGTGACAGCTTTAAAAAAGAGTTTTTTTTTTCCTCAAGAAATCACAATCAAATACAGTCAAACTGTTAGACCAATAACAGTATATAATATTCTACCACAATCTCACGTAACAAAATCTATCAACAAGTATTTGAAAAACATTGACTCAACCCAGTTATTGCTTCTTTTGACCAACATTTATCACAATAGATGCAAAATGTTCCTTACTTGGCATGATTTATTCCTTACCCTTAACCGAAAAGGTCATCTATTCGTGGAATCCACATGCTAACAGAAAGGTAGGGAAACTTAGTGGGTAATAATGTATAATATTTAGAATAATCTATCGCAGTAGGAGGGTATTTTAAGTCTGTCATTCCTTAGGTAATGTCCAAAATTGCAAGAAATCTAAGACCCCTTAAAGTATATTCCAGGATCAAATCGAAATCTGAGTAGAATTAACTATGTCAATATGTCTGTTCTTGACACGCTCACATCCAAACAAATGGTCTGAGCTCAGTAAAATTTGGCCTTATTATTTCTACTGTTTAGATAAAAATATATAGATCGCTATCTGAGACAACTTTTAAATTCAAGTGAAAAACTTTCAAAGTTTTTTAAATTTTAAAATCACATATAACTCTTTATCAAAGTTATCGTGTAATATAATTTCTGCGTACGGATGTAATGGGAATATTTCACAGTGTATGCACGAAACATAATGTTGTTATTTCAGATTTACTTGTGGTGGAGTGTATTTAAGAAATGACACACTGCGTAATACAGTCTTCTTATTTGTTAAGAATTTAACTTTTCCCCTAACCAATACGCAACAAAAAAAAATACTCTATTTATTTTATTGTTTTTATTTTTAAACGTTACATTCATTACACGTATAAATTTGTTATAATAAATATTTAAAAGAATCAATAACATTTAATTAACAAACAAATAAACCACCAAAACTCCATTTCTCTCTCACCTCTAGGCGATTGAGTAAATGTTTGTCAGTTTATGAACCCAAAGAAAAAAAAACTGGACTTGTAAATATTATTTTAAAACACCTGGTCGGTGTCTCTAATAATACAAAAAAAAATATTAAAATTATAATCAAAATATTGATTTTAAATGATGAACAACGCAACAGTTACACGTTTAAATTTACACTAAAACATTCATTCATCGATATTTTTTTCATTAAAAATTAAGTAAGAATTTGATATTCGATTATGCCGGATTTTCAATACCCTCCACTACAAATTTGTGTGAAGTAAATTTGTTATATTCTGTACATGCACACTCACACATACAAGCGCTAACGTTTACATTATATAAACTTTTTTAAATATGACACAGGAACACTTAATGTGTGGTAGTATTTTTAGCTATAACTTTTTTCTCTGAACCGATATTGATTAAGCACATATAACTTAATATAATGTCAAAATTTCATTCTAATTTACAGACTAATAATGGACAATTTTACGAAAGATTTTCGCTTGAACTTAGAGGTTGCTTTAGATATCGGTCTATATCTTTTAATAGACTTAAACGATTTCGCTGGTTTTAAATAGGAAACTTTTTGGGACTATAAGAAATAATTAGGTCAGATTAAATTGACCACTGTCAATTTGTGTGGATGTAACTCTTGCCAACTAATGACAAACGGTCATGGCTAATTCTACTCAGATTTCGATTTGATACAAGAATACATATACATTATGGAGTCTGAGATGATGTCTTCTTAGCATTACACACGTAATGACAAAGTTAATAATCCCCCTTCATTACTTGTGGTGGGCCAGCATATTAAAAAACCCATATTTAAGCGGGTAATTAAAATTGAAAAAATAAATATTAAATTTTTAATATCACACACCAATACAGTGATAGATTTTTATATAAATATTGTAATGTGACACTTGTGGTTGTTTAAATGTGTGTGTGTGTGTGTCTGAGTGGCGTCATAATTTATATATTCAATTTTATTTTTATAAAAATTACAACAAAAAAATAACAAATAATAAATTTATTGGTTTGAAAAATGTATGTCATTTATATCGATTTCATTGATTCAATTAATTACGACAGATTTATATTGAGAAGTTAAAAGGAAATATTTATATAATTGTTATTTATTTATATTTTATTTTTATAAAAAAAACGGAAATAGAAATCAAATTATATAAAAATAGTTAAGTGTTATTTAAGAGAAATCAATATTTACATTAAGTAAGTGTAAAATTACATTATTTTGAGTTACGTAGAGAATAAAACTAATTCTTTAAATAAAATTAAAGAAAATATATATTGTTTTAATTTTAAAATTAAAAAAACATTGATAACCATTTTAAATTACATTAATTGTGTGTAAATATACGTAATTTGCGCAAAAAAAAGCAATATAGTTTTTTTGACAATCGAAACATTTTAATAATTTACAATATTATTTCACTACAAACGTAAAAACTTTCTATTTAGACTAAATGGAAAATATAATTTAATATTAAATCAACTATGTTCAACGTTGAATGTGTTTCGTGTTTTACTCTGTGTGTAAAGACGATTTTGAAGTAGATGTTTCATAACATTTATTTAATGTAAAACTACAATTTATATTATTTTATTTTATTTTATTTTATTTTATTTAACAACACATGGTTGGCAACGTGTGCTGTTTGTTAAATTGGCAATCAAAAATTGATTCCACATGGATTTAGAAAAACTTTGAGAATGTACATAATCTTTACCAAGGGCTCAGAATTTAGAAGACAAATTTTTTTATTATTTTATTTATATATTAGTGTTGCCAACATCATTTTTAAATATGAATTGCCAACCAGAAAATTATTCCATTACCTAAGAAACATCTTTCAAGTGTTTAGAAAAAAATTTAGAATAACTTGTAATTCAGAGAAAATTATATAAACTTTTCAAATCTGAATTGTCAAATCTGAGTTGCCAATTAAAAAACTTTATTCCAAAATTCTGAAATTTTAAAATTTCTTTAAAAGGGTCTCAAAATTCAGAAAAATGTTTAACTTTTTTAATTTTACTGTTTACTGTTAATATTGCCAACATATTTTTTAAACCTGAATTGCCAATTCAAAAATTTGATTCCTTAATGACTTAGAAAATTTATGAAATTGTTCATAATTCATAGCAGTTACTCAGAAATGAAAAACAATATTTCTATCAAAGAAGAATTGCCAACAATTACGTATAGAAAGTGTACATAAGTGGCCCGTAAAGCGTTTATAATTTTCACCATAGGCTTAGAATTCTGCAGAAAGTAAATTTTAGTATATTTTAATTCAAAGATTCTAAAATTAAATTAAATTTTATTCAATTTTATTAACTTTATTTTATTTCACAGCTAGTGTTGCCAACATTTTTCTCAAACCTGAAATAGTACAGAATTCGTTCCAGGGTTCTAGAATTCAGCAGAAAAAAATATTTTATAAAATTATTGCTTAAATAAAATTATTTTGTTTCACTTTTTTAAACTTTTTCCCGAACCTCAATTGTCAATTAAATATTTTTTAAAACATTTTATTTGTATTTATTTTTTATAAAATAAAATCCTGTAAATATATAAATTTTAATAAAAATAGTGAAATTTTCACTTACCTTCCGGCCAATTATCAAATACTGTTTGTGCAATATCACCAGCGGAATCAGTTGGATTAAATAGGAATTCTTTTGTTTTGCCGCTCACAAGTATTAAACGTAAATTTATCTAAAATTAAATTAAATTAAATTAAAAAATTAATTAAATAATAACAAAAAACAGAAATTAATAATTTATTATGAAAAAATTTATTTAATTATTAATTTTCAAATTGTTAAACATGAATTCAATACGAGGAAGTTATTAAAATTTTTAGTTATATTTATTACACTTTAATTTTTTTGAAATGTTTCCCTATAATAAGGAAGTTTAAAATATGTTTTGTGCAATTTCGATTAATTATATATTACCAGACAAAATGTCAGAAAACAGGGGGTTTTGAAAAACCAGATGGTTAATAACTTAAATTTGATACAAAAAACTTAAATTAAATTGGCAAATAAGTTTTACATAACCACAATCTAGAAAATTGTTACATGTTTCATAACATTTTATTAAATACAAATAATGACTTGAGGAGTGAGATTGAAAAAATCTTAACATACATATATATTACAAAAGAAAACGAAACCACTAAAGTTACAGTTTTAATAATTATATAGTTTGAATCGCTAGTGATAAAATTTTGAACCTTTTCGGAAACCCTAACAAAAGCTTTTTGTGCTCTTCAATTCTATTTTAACAAGGCCCCAATATCATTCCACTGGCTTTAGTTTCGGTCAGTTCGGAGGATTTTACTTTTTTGGTACAAATACCACTTTATGATTCTGTTTGACATTGTGTCAGCATGCCAAGTCGGTCCAAATATAAATGGGCTCCTTATAAATGGGAGCAACCTTTTTTATTAATATTCATTGATGTAAATTTCGGTTATAATAGAGTCCGATGTAGCAAATTCTTAGCTTCTTTAACCGTAACTGCGTATTGCTCGATAAACCAAGAACTTTTTGGGAAATTTAAACTGCTTTAGGGTTTTTCGACATTCCCTCGAGCATTTGCAAGTACGAAAAATCCGTTTCATCCTTCATTATGCAGTAAGAATATTTTTTAAAAACCTTGAGTTCATTTTCCGTGATCTGGTTTTGGTGTTCCTGTCAGGAACTTTTTAAGCCTGCATTTACTTTAACTTTTCCACCAAATAGTCTGAGCACTGAGCCGGGTCGTTTTTCTTTCGGTGTGTTGAAAATACTCTCTGTTTTTTGGCTTTGAGAACATTATGTGCACTTTTTCTTTTACCTGAATTAGGTGTTCTATTAAAGGACAAGTTCTTCCGGTACTGAGCTTTGAACGCATGGCCAACCATATGTAGGAACAAACTGGGTTTTATTGAAAATATTTAATCATTGTAGGACGTACTTTTTCCTGGTCACTGATTTAATCAGAATCATAATATAATCATTTGTTTGACATTAATCATCAGTAAATAATCTTATAATAAAAATTTTATTTAAAGACGTGTGTTAAGAATTTTTCGACCGCACTCCTTATGTAAGTTTTTCTTTTTAAATTGTTTATCCCCTAAAAATATGAAATTTAACACAATTTCCATAAAAACATAATAATCATGACATGATAACCATATTTAGCATTAATGTCAAAATTGAATTTTGACATTTGACAATTGTGTTTTATGATAATTTGCTAAGAGAATTTAATGACATAAGAATGACAGAGAAATAAAAACAAAAATTATAATTTTATTTTTCTTAAAAATTTTTCCATTTTTTCTTATTATTTTTCTTTACAAAATTTGTTTCATTTTATATGGAAAAAACAGAAGAAGATGAAGAAAAAAAAGAATATTCATTAAGTTAATGAGTAATAACACTTTAGCAGATAAAAGAAGAAGAAGAGTAAGAAGAAGCAGAAAAGAATTAAGCAGAAAAGTCCATAGAGACATGAGACTTAATGATAATGATGATTTCTTAGAAAACAAAAAAGACAGACGAAGACGAATAAAAACAACGAAAATAAAAAAAAAAACATATGGAGAATTTTCAATTTGACACTGTTAATGTGTCATTAAGTGTGAATTGAGTCCAAAGAATAAAATGAAGAAATAAAATTTGAAAACTTTTATGAAAAACTAAATTAGCAGGAACTTCGCTTTTCTCCGGGATGAGAAAAGTCAAGGCCTAAAGAAAGGGCCTATTAAAAGGTTTGACTCTCTATAAAAAAACACAAGTTGTTAGTGAATCTCGAGGACAAGGGGTGGTCATCAAGGGTATTGCAATCGAAAAAATTAAATCGGCAAAACGATATTTAACGGGAAGAAGTGAATTAAGATTAAAGAATATTTTTTATTAGAGTTTCACATGTAAATTCTTGAAAGCGCTTTTTAAATGATCCGAAGGTCCTTATAATTCTTTATAAAAAATGTGCAGTATATTCCTTATACTTTAAGAGATATTTGGACCAAACGAAAATTTTGAAATATTTTCAGTTATGACGTTTTTTAGTTTTATCGCATACGATAAACTCAATTTATTTTCAAAATATTGTTCCAAAATATTGTCTGGATTCTTAAAAAAAATCTATAAGGATTGAAGGAATAGTTATAGGATTCACAAGTATTTTTTCCCAAAAAAAATGGTAATTTTTAAATCCACATTTTTCTTCTGGGCCTTAATTTTTTCTTGTAATTCTAAAATAACTTGAAAACATGTACTGTAATTCCAAGTCTATTAGGGGAAATACTTTACCCGTAAGCCCTATAATAGTTTACCATGAGTTTTTTCTTATTTGAAGAGAAAAAATATAAATTCATATGTAGGCTTTATGCTCAAAATAGCTGTTATGGGTCAAAACTTTTATAACGACAGAGAGGCTAATTTACTAAAAAAAATCAAAATTTTAAATCATTATTTCGCGTAGGTATTTTGGGTATTTTGAAATAACAAAATGGGAATTTGTTTATCGTTCTGTATAGAGGACAACTTTGTCCTTATAAATTTCATGATGGATTTATTTATATAAATTAAATTTAAGATCAAAAACTTAAAAAAAATCATCAAACTTAAACGAAATTTAAAATTTAAGGATTTTTTAACAAAAACAAAAAATACATATTAAAGAAATTTGGCTTCTATACTTTGTTATTACCCTTCCAATGTTGCCGATTATTAACCTTAACTTGGACTCCTCTAGCACAATTTGCGATATTCGTACACTTAAGAAAAAAAATTCTAAAAAAATATCCAAACGAGCGTTATAAAAATTTCCGTATTTTTGCCTTAAATCAAGGCCCTCAGTAATTCCCCCAGATTTTTACAAAAACAAAAATAACATCAAGAACACCTAAAACTAGTAACCCACTTAATAGCAACTAAAGAAACCCGACATCTATAAAGGAAATGAAGAACTAAATTAACAATAACAACATTTAAGTAGACGTCTATTTAATAAATCAGGTTACAAAACTAAACATAAAGACAAACAGACAAACACACACACATACAAACCAACAACAACTTAATCCGTCTCAAAATGTTAGAAATTGAAACGTCGAAACAGGAACAAAACACGAAGAAATACCAAAATAGAGAGAAAAAACTTTGAATTAAAACTCAAAGAAAAATGAAAATAAGTTTCTTATGAAATTGTAAAGCCAGGTAAATGTTAAATGCATATGTGTGTGTGTGTACATATATACACTATATATTGGTTAACTTTGTGTATTTGTTAAGACTAGAAGGGGAAAAAATCCTAGAAATCATTGAAAGCAATGTGGACTAACACCAACTTGTAGATGACTTAAATTGGAAATCTTTTGACAAATTCCATTTAATACTATTTGTATATGTATTTGTGAGATTTTTCTATACAAACAAAAACGAAGAAGAAGAAAAACTTTTCCATTAAAACTAACAAAAGACAATGACAAAATAAATTGTAAAGAGTGTGATTTAATAAAGTATAACAGACATTACAAATAAATATTACATGCACAGTGGTCTCAACTGAAAAATCCTGCACTTTGTTAACTACTGTGCACTTTTGTAATTTGGAAATATAAAGAAAATGTGGACATTTCTACATGAAGGAAGCCAAGTTTGAATTAGTTTTTTGAGGATTAAGTAAAGTATTAATATAAGTATTTGATCTCATTGTAAAGGTAATTACTTGAAAAATAATAATATAGTACTTAATAATGTACTGCAAGAAATTAATTATTATTATTAATAAAGTTTTAAAAAATCAAAATATTTTTCAGCGTATTTTTCTTAAAAAAAAGTCATTTATGTATGTTTGACCTTAAATAAGATCTGTATAAATAAAGCTTTCATTTAAGTCATTTTAATATAATATAAACAAAATAGTTTTTAACACAGAACTATAATAAATTCACAGTGTTTATTTAAAAATACCCAAAAATCCCTTACGGGAAAACACGCTATCGGTCTTAGTTTTCGGTTAAATTTTGTGAAAAAAATGTTTTAATTCGAAAGTCTAAACGTATAAAACTTTCAACAAGAAATTTGTCTATAATATGGACGAAATTGTTCTTAGTACAGAAGCATAAATGAATTTCCACTTTTTTATACCAAAATGCCCAAAATCCCATTCGAGTAAAATTCGTTTAAAAAATTTACTTTTTAATAAATTTATCACTTTGTTACCCTGAAATGGAGGTAAAAAACTAATTTGTTTGCCCTACACCACTAAAAATGGTGATGGTATTATGCTTTTGTGCAAATATTTGTAACGGGCCTGGACGGACATGCTGTCCTTCCTTGCGTTTGTTCGCTTGGCTGTCCATGTAAAGCTTGTTTGCAAGGTACAGGTCACAGTTTTGAAGATATCTTAACTATTATTTGGGCTTAACGAAGATGTCTATTAAAATTGGTTAAATTTAAAATGATTTTAACTATTTTGTGTTTAAACGAAGATCGGTCCATTATTTCTTATAGGTCTCATACAACCATGAAACTAAAATCGCACATATACGTGGGTATTGTAAAATATTAAGTCATATATGAGATAAATATAAGCAAAAAAACTGTGCAAAATTAAACGAGGGTCGGTACATATTTTTTTCCTTACTTCCATATAACCCTACAGAAAAAAGTCGCTTTAATCCCACCAATTTCTCGTAGGAGACATTTACAAACAATAATGTGATGTAGATTATTTAATAGTTGGGCTTGACCGTCTAGAGAGACACTTGATTAAAGCTTTCAATAAATAAAAATAAATAAAATAAAAAAGGACTTCAAACAGATTTTAAACTATATGAGATATACCACATATGTAACCCCATTTCTTAAATTTTGAAATTCAATACCCAAGATGACCAATTTTGGTGATCCACTCTCTGTTTTCTGGAACGACTAAGAACTTGTACTTTTTCAAATCAAGTAGAAAATACCTCAAAGCAGTTCTTTATTATTAATTTAGCAGCTCTAAAAAAATTTGGGGCAACTATGGCAAGATGACCAACTTTGGATGTCTACCGTCCGTCCCCTGATCCCACTAAGAGCTTATGTCGCTCTAATTCCCCTGTAAAATATCTCATGAATGTCCATGACAAATTTTATTAAAAAAATATCAGTCATTTTTGAGTTAAATAATTGTTTACAAAAGACTTTTGCGAACATTGAGCTTATGGGATCAACTTGTTGCACTAAGAGCAATTACTGCTGGCAAATCGATTAGAAAATAGCTCAAGAATGTCCATGTTAAATTTTATCAAAAAGTATTCTTAACTTAAAGAATTATTTACAAAATAGTTTTCTCAATACTGAGTCTCTATGACCAACTTTGGACGCTCACCTACTGTCCTTCTTGTTGTTGCACTAAGAACATGTGTAAAAATTTCATAAAAAATACTCAGTAGTTCCAAACAACAATGATAACATTATTTCCTGAAAAAAAAGTGTTTTGGGACCACAGTAATGAGGTCACCAAGTTAAGAGGCCTATTTACAGTTCCCTTGTCATACGAAAAACTTGTGCTGCTCTAAATTCAATTGGAAAAAAGTCTGAAGGAGGGTCCATGTGAAATCTTATTAAAAAATATTTAGTCATTCTTAAATTAATGAAATGACATTTTTCCACTGTACTTTTTGGTTCAGTGTATTAATTACATTTTCTCAATCTGGTTGCAACTTCTGACTTTATTGTGTCATCTAATATGGGAAGTACGCTCATGTAACTAAACAAGATTTTAATACTTTTGTATTGAAACTTTTTTCTTTTACATTTAATTCACCAGCTGCTATTTCCCCCATTTGTCTCCATCTCTGTCACTCTCTGCACCCACATAAGAAAGTAAAACACGTACTTTTAGACGACTGACAATATCTGAATAAAGACAAAAGATTTTTTCCAAAATATTTAAATTACACACACACACATACACACTTTACGATGACAACCTGATTGTGGAGTTTTAACATTCAATTCAATTCTTTTTTTAGGTTAGACGACCTTTGGAAATGAAAACATTTTATTGAAGAGATTAAAAACTTCAGGGAGAAGATTTGACAGTTCCATGTAGGGTGTTCTTAATGTTTTAGTTATTGACCATAAAAAAAGTATTTAAAATTAAAACATTAAATAAACAACTCACGTTTCGAACAAAAACACTAAAATATAATTTAAGGCGTTTGAAGAAGAAAACACTTTTTCTTGGCTTTTTGTGCTTTTTTTAAGAAATTTAAATAAAAGAAAGTGAAAAAAGTGTTATCACCCTAATTGCCCCTGGAAAAAATCTTTAATACTTTTTCGCTTCTTTTCACTTTTTGGTAAATGAAAAATACACTTTATATTGTGGGGCAGAATCGATTTTTTTTGGAAATAAATTTGTAACTTGATTTACTGGATGGATTTGCTTAAAATAAGGAGTGAGATCAAAGAAGTGAAATCGAAAAAAATTATATTATCAAAATTTTTAACGAAAGAATTATTTGACATTATTTGTGATCAAGTTACCTTTGTAAAAAATGTCAAATAAATGAATGATATTCATCTGTGATTCTCTCTGCATAATGGATGACAGATTATTCGCAATTTCTTGGTTAAAAACCTTATGTTGCTGATGATCGGGAGCATGTTGAAGAAAAGTTTAGGGAACAAAAGCAATCAAAATTTACCAAAAAGTTCTTGGTTTGGCAAGCAATATGCAGTTGCGGCAAACGGACTCTATAAATACCGAACAATACCAACAAGGAATATTTAGAGAAAAGACTGCATAATGTGTCCACTTATTTTTGGCCTGACTTGGCATCCTGTCACATAGTGACCTTGAGTGTTATAAGAGCAATAATGTGGTTTTTGTATCAAGTGAGGGAAAACCTACAAACTGCCCGAAACAAAAAAGGTGTCCGAAGGTGAGGTAAATTTTGAACCGAAAAAAGAGCAAAATGATAGAAAGCAATAAAAAAACGTTAATCGAAGGATTTCAGAAAAGGATTCAATATGACATCGCTAGTGATAAAAACTAAAAAAGATTCCATGAGTGGAGTTATGCAAAAAGAGGTGCTTCGGACTTATTGTTTTTTAATCGTGTGGCAAGATTTATATCTAATTTTCGGCCCCAATGCTACACTCCTCTTCTATCATGCTAAAGTTACAGATTTATTTTAAATAAAAATCAATTCTGCCCCACTGTAACATTATTGAAGTGTTTTAAAAGCGATTTTTTCAAATTGACATTTTTAAAGTCATGTTAATGTCATCATTACAATTTTAACTCTCTGCTGACTTTATTATAATTGTTGTTGTTGTTGTCTCATCACATAGGTATGAGAAAACAAAAAACAAAATATTGGCTACGAAGCCTACACAACAATTCTTTGCTTTTTATATTTTTCATTCTTTTTAACATAAATCGAAATAAACGAATTTTGTATAAATTTAATTAAATAAATTTCTTAAATATTTTAAAAATTTAAAATTTATTTGACAAAATTTTACGGAAAACAAAAAAATATATTTCATAAATAATGTCTACACGTGCAAATAAGATTTAAGACTTAAAAATAAATTGAGTCTAGACTGGAGACAATTTTCTGCTCCAATTAATGCTTAAGGACATTTTGTCTGTCCAACTCATATTCATTAATTTGTTTACTTTGAATTCGAATTCAAAGCTGTCAATAAATCGCAGATGCCTTAAGAAAAAATGTCCAAAAATTACAGTGATGCCAAAACACTCCTTTTGGCAATAATTCTGTATCTTTAGAACTACTGAAAATTTTTAATGAAATTTTCCAAGGAATTTTGGGTTTTTAAATAACCTTTACAAGTTTTTGATTGATCCTGATAATGGGTTGATTCCTCTACAGCCCAGTTGTCACAAACCGTAAAATTTTGGAAATAATTCTGTAACTGTGGAACGACGAAATACATTTGAATTAGATTTGAGATGGGCATACTTCAGGTACTTTAAGTTAATTTTAAGCAGCTCAAATTCTTTGTGGATCCTGGGGATGGAAAATCGACCTCCAAAGTCGGTCACCTCAGATATTGATTTTTTTTCTATTACTTTGGAACTAATAAATATCTTTATGTAAAGAAAAAAAGAAGGACCTCAGATATTTTGTTTCACCACGACAATGTGCAACGTGGTTTTGTCGTCGGTCGACTTACGGTATCCACAAACCTTAAAAAAGCAATTGTGGTAAATAGTCAACACGAAGTTACTGTGGTAAACAGACTCGGCACAATCAACTGGGAAACTGTAACTGATTTTACAATATTAGTTGCCTCGGCAATTTCCTATCGGTGAAAACCGCACTAAAATAAACAAAATTATAATTTTGAACCAAGAAATAATATAAACTGAATGAGAATTATTCCCAAAAATGTTTGTTCAATTATGATTTTTTAGCTTTTTGAACTTGGTAACCATACTTTGGGTTCAAAAAGTATCTTAAATATTCTTATGATTCTGTACGAAATTGAAAAAAAAGGTAGAAATCAAATATCTGTGTGGATCTGAAAAAAATAATTTTTAATTAAAAAAAAAAATACAGAAAAAATTATTTTTCGTCTACTGAATGAATTCCTAACGTTTGAGTACAAGCTTCTAACTGATCTCAGAATAGCGATAGGGCTTCCTAAGCACAGAGCTAGAAAATTATTAATATCAAATACCTCAAACTCCAAAGATCGTAGCACGATTCTGAGTTTAACTAAAAAACTTGTACTTTAACAAATCTCTGGCAAAATACCTTAACAATAAATTTATTAAATTTCAGTAAAAAATTTTGATCGGTTCAAAATTTATATAAAATTATAATCTCAGAATGATGAATCTCTTTGAAAGTAAAATTTGTAAATTTTGCTGAGGGAGAACAAGTTTAAGTTAATTTGTATTCAATTATGTAAAGTATTTATATAAGAATTTGGTATCATTGAAAAGGTAATTATTTGAAAAATAATATAATTTAGATAAGAAAGTAAGGAAACCAAATTTATCTAATAATATTTTCAAAAAAATAACAATTTTTATTTTCGGTATAATATTGTGATGTTTTTTTTTCATTTGATTTTAAATAAAATTTGTATAAATAAAGTTATTCTCATGAATGTTACATATATTATAGATAACATTGTCCTTAATAGAGAACCGAAAACAAATTCCTACTTTTTTATTCCAAAATATCCCAAAATTCCCATACAGGCAAATATTGCCTAAAAATTGACTTTTTGCAGTAAATTGTTCACAGAGGAGATAAAAAGGGGTTTAATATATAAGAGATTTTTTTACGAATATAGCAAACATATGTGAGTATATAATCAAAACTTTTCTTTTTAATTTTAGCTGTGAAAATTGGTTTCTTTTAAATAATTAAAATGTTTTCCAAATTGTGATTTTTCTTTATTCAATACCCCAATTGACCAAATTTAGAGCTCCACCTTTACACTCCTGGAGCGACAAATAATTTATGCTCTTTCATACAAATTAGAAATCAACTCAAAATTGTCCCCGTCAAATTTCATTAAAAACTATTTTGTAGTTTAAATGTTATAGAATTATTTCCAAAAAGAGATGCCATTTGAATCACCGTTTACCATCTGTTAGTATTAAATTCAACTTTATTTTCACTTTTTTGTTCTAAATAATAAAAAAAACGTGAAAAATAATAATAAATATTAAACATTTGTTTGTTTATAAATTATTAACAAATTAATCCATATTATGACATCAAGTGTCATTGAAAACTGGTTTAAATATTTATTTCAACAAAAATAATTTTTACCTGAAAAAAAGCAAAATTTATAGAAATTTACATGTTACAATTTATTTTAATTGACTTCCATATTTGATGAGTGATGATGATGATAAAAACACATAAATATTTCAACAATTAAAATGTAGAATTTTTTATTCTGCTTCAAAAATCATATGATTTTTTTTAACATAAAAATTTATATGAATTTATGCTGTTTTTTGCATATGAATATTGTATTTCAGGTATTTTATTGTGGTTTTAGGATTTTATTACAGTTACAACAAAAATAACAAAAACAACATAAATATGCATATGAGTGTCGGGGAAAAGTTAGATACCTGAGTGTAAATGTTATGAACTTATGATTCAAAACATTTTTTTTTTAATTTCATTCATAAAAAGTAAGCAGAAGGTACAGTGGAAGTCAAAAATGATGAAACATTTTTAGAAAATTTTAATAATTAATTAACTTTGGAAACTATTAAATACTTGTTTATTGCACGCAGAGAAAAAATATGTTTGCAGTAACCATAAACAAGAAGCATCATGCTATCGTTTTAAGATATTGTTACCGTAACTAAAATATTTGTTTATTCGCTTTGTGATTTTTCATTAATAAAAATAGTTATTTTTATTGTCACTAAAGATATTGTTATCATCACTAAAATATTGTTATTGTAATAAAATATCGTTAACTCAATAAAAAATTTGTTTGTTAGGATTTTTTTGTTACTGAATAAAAATATTTTCATATGAAATCTTTTTTATACTTCTCATTTGATATATAAATGTATACTTTTGGAAAATGTTTACGTCATATAATTTTATTTATTTTAATTGTTTAATTTTTTATTTATAAGTAATAAAAATATAAATTCAATAAACTGGAAATAATATTTTGTCTTAATAACAAAATTATGATCAGTCAAACTTATTTCCAAACATATTGCGATCGCGATACATTTTTAATAAAAATAATTTTATTACAGCAACGAAGTTATGATTAAAATAAATTAAAGGCAACAATCAACTTTTTGGTGGTAACAACAATAGTTTTTTTCATAACGAGCTGCCTAATAACAATAATATTGTGATCAGTCAAATATTTCAAACATATTGTGACCATTTTTTATTTAATAAAAATAATTTTATTACAGCAACGAAATTATGATCAAAATAAAATAAATTCAACAATTAACTTTTTGGTGGTAACAACAAATGTTTGCTGCAAATATATAAACGTTTGTGACGAACATATTATGTAATGACATTTCTCGGCGTGTGAAGAGTTATCAAATTTATTTGAAAAAGCGCCAGCACAATTAGGAGATTAATAGACGACCTTTAAATTAGGTCATCTTGAATATTGATTTTTTTCCAAAAATTTCTTTTAAAATTTGATTCCAGAAAAAAACCCTTACAAACATATTTAGACATCGATTAAAAGTTTTTTCAAACATGAATTTTCAAGTTTTTCTCAATTTGGGTCCAAAAAAAAATTCTAAAATATTGTTTGGATTCTGTACAAAATGTTTACCCTTTTAAATACCATATCTACAATCGATTTTATAAATTTGTATACAAAAAAAAAGTATGATCCAGAATTCGTCGCCACTGTAATATTTTTTTAAATATTTTCCCATATTTTCACCACAAAAAAATGAATAAAATATATTTTTTTCACTTAAATAATAAATAAAATAATAAATAAATAAAATATATTACTTTTTTCTTCTTCTTATTTTATTTTGCATATTAAATATTTACATTTCCTGTTGGTTGGTTGGTGGTGACATGATTAATATTTATAAAAAAATATTTGCAAAAATTATGAAAAAAAGAACGAATTGAAGTCAAATTAAATAAAACCCCAAATTAACTGTCTGTCTGTCCATCCTACCACTCATCTGTCTGCTCAAAATTTGTCTGAAGTTAAATGTATTAAATTTCAATTAGTTAATAATTAATGGCAAAAGTTGTACAGTTTTGTTTTTCAGGTGTGTGTGTGTGTGTGGCTGTGTGTCTGTGAAAATTTAATTTTTTTGTTTCCTTAATTTTAATAAATTCACACATTACCCTCGTTTCTTTGAAATTTGAGAAAGTTTTCTATTAAATAATAAATTGAAATTTAAGTCGTTTTCAATTACAATTATTTACACATGAATCTAAATAATTTTGTAATTATAATTGAAATTGAAATTGACAATAATAATTTTTTTTAATAAAAATCTTTAATCGATTTAATTGATTTAATTGTTTGAGTTTATCAAAAATTAGGTCACCAACAACAAAAGAGATATAAATCTGTGATAATTTATTAAGGTCTGTAAATTAATTAAAATTATTGGAAATTGTAATTTATTATTCAGAAAAAAAGAGTTAAATTAGATTTATAAAGTTAAGGAAGACAATTTCTTACAAACACACTTTTTTAATCAAATATTATCAAGTTGATTAAAAATTTTAACGAAATTAATTTAAAATAATTAAAAATATTTTTTAAAAGGTACTTTTTATGGTACTTTTGTTAGGAAAAGGGTACTTTGTGTTGTCCTGCAAACACACCTTTTAATCAATTCCTTTTAAAGTCACTCAATTTTTGATTTCATTTATTTTGAAACTAAAAAGGTTTCGTAAATAATGAAATTTCTTAAATGGTACTTTTTATGGTATTTTTAGTACGAAAAGGTACTTTATTTTAAAGGCTTTTGAATTCTGCCCAATAACGAACTGATCTGAAGTTTTGTTTTAAAAGATTCTACAACTGTCTTAAAACTAGCTGGAACCTTTGGCCTTCACCAAATCAGATTCATCTAAAAATATAAAAATAATGTAAAAAAGGGTTTCTGCAACGCATTTTTGACTCAGATATGTAAGGAAAATGCGCAACATTTTATGAAATGAGCCAAATTTATTGAACTCTCATAAAGAATTCTTTCAGAATTTTACAGAAAAATTATAGTTCCAAAGAAAAATAGTGGTTTTAAAAGCGAAAACATGTTACCACTCTTTTAGATAAAATCACAAAAAAAATATTTTTTCGAAATTTTTGTTTCAAAATAAAATAACATTTTAGCGGTTCAATACAGAAGCAAAATTTGTACACAGATTTTTACAATTTTGCCCAAAACCCACATCTATATTGAGTCCATATTAAAAAAATTTAACTAATTTTCATACTTAACTTTGGAGTATCCCCCTCCGACAAATATCTTGTGCTCTTCCATATCAATTGGAGAACTCCTTAACAACTCCTCCTTTCATGAAAAAATATTCAGTCATTTCAAAATAATAAAATTATTTCCAAAAATGATTTTTGAACTCGAAATTTGTACTTGTGTTTAAATATCTCTTCAACTGTAAGAGATTTCCGGAAAATAAAATTTTCATACTTTAGTAGGCCAAGAAAATGGACCTCCATTTTCGTCCCTTGTAAAGTTTCTTTTCAATCAAAAAAGGTTTAAAACAGTTTGTAAAATCGAATTTTTATATTCACGGCGGTTCCGGGCAAAAGGATCTTGTGCTCTTCCAAATCAATTGGAAAACTTTTCAATAAAGTTTTTCATTAAAAATCTGCCAGAATTTCAAAGTTGTAGAATTTTTTCCGATAAAAATAAAAAACGTTAAACTGGCCAAAAAACGCTAAAATGCTAAAAAATCGCCAAATTGCAAAATGACATTTCAAACGTTAATGAAATAAATTTTAGATTATTTAAAAAATATCTTGTAAAAGAATTTGAAAAAATGCATTACTGTATCGAAAAAATATCGAAAATATATTTAGCGTTTTTCATTTCATGCGAACCTTAAATAAAATGAATTATTTTAAATATTTAATATATTTCAAATTGAATGTTAAAGACAAAAAGAAGGAAATAATATTTTAATGAGAAAGATTTGCAATAAGAAAACAAAACTAAACAAGCATGAAATCACATATTGACGTCATTTACAATGTGTCAACAATTTTTGCACTAAAATGACAATTTACAAAAAAAAATATCTTTTTTATTTGGCAAAGTTTACAAAGAGATTAACGAAATGTAAAGAAAAGATAACCCATAAAATAAATCGGTTAAAAGTTTGAAACCAACGAAAAGTAAACGTCTGTTTCAAAAATGTGATAAAAGTACAAGTTGCGGAGAACATTATAAAATTGATATTCAATTTTTGACAGGTTTAAAATCGATATCAAAGGAAATCTGTGTGCAAAATATACGCCATGAAAATTGGTGTTTGCATGGCGTGATTATGTAAGCGTTTTTTTGTAATTTTAGCGATTTTTGGGATTTTCAGCGTTTTTTTAATTCAGATAAATCAGCTTGCTAATTAACAAATTTATTCATTTACAAACTAATTTAAGACAGCCAATGTGTGTGTAAACAGGTTGCTATATGATGTAATTATTTAAGCGTCTTAAATGCTCTGCTACTTTAGCGATTTTTGGTCATTGTTGTTAGCGTAACCTCTCGAGTAAGAAAATCTAATTTTTAGGCGTCTCCTTCATAGTGATAAGATGCCAAGTGTTCATTGCCAAAATCCCTATTAAAGATACATTATGTTACCTCATACGACAAGTCCATGTCAAAATTACTAATCAGTAATTTTATTTTCATTAATATTTTTTTCAAGAAAAATTTTTCACTTCCTTGAAAGTTTAAAGTTGACTTAAAAGGTATTGAGAACCGATGTGAAATAAATCTAAAATTTAGTTTTTGTCTGTGAAATTTCCAATTTTATAATTCGAGTTTTCCACGTGTGAAATTAAATAATTTTTAAAGTTTTGTAATTTTGCGTTTTTCTTGGCATTTTAGCGTTTTTCCTTACTATCTATTATAGAACTGACAATATCGCCAAAAACATACTCGTGAAGTGAATTTTTCTTTCAAAATGTTTGTTGGGTTATAATGGCGTCGTTTTGGCAAATTGTAATAATTTTTCTTACATACAAACAAACATGTTTGTGGTAAAGTTTTAGATTTAATTTCTTGATTTACGATTTTATGTTTTTATTTTTGTGGTTGATCTTTTGCGAATTTGTTTTTGTTTTTTGTTATTTATAGTTTTAAATAATAAAAAAACATTAAAATAATCAACCTACGACTGAGTGATTTACAACAAACATAAAATTTTCTGCCAAAAGACAAGCAGTTCCACAGTCACTCAGGTATAAAGTTAACAAAAAGAAAACGCATAATAAATTCGATTTTATTTATATTTAAAAATCAAATTAACAACATTTAACATGCATAAAGATGAAAGAATTGGCATCATTGTTGTGAAGAATGAAGAATTTTTTGTTTTGTTTTGTTTTTGCGTTTGGCATATAATTCTGTTGGTGAATTTTAGTCTATTTTATGACATTGAAATTTTTATAATAAAAAGTGCTAAAATTCATTATAATGAAATAATTTTGAAATATTTTTTTTCAAAATATTTTCAACTTTTATTAAATAATTTGCATATATTTTGTATTCAAAATAAATAAATAAAAAATTTTATTTAAATTAAGAAAAATATATATATTTTTTAAAATTTATTCTTCACAGTGACCTACAGATTTAATTTTGTGAGTGTAATAAATAATTTAAATTATGATTTTAATTTTTTTCTTACATTTATTTTTCTTTTATTATTTTTATTATAAAATAAAATTTATGTTTTTAAAGAATTTTTTATTAGACAGAGAAAACAAGGTCATCATCATCATCTTTATCATCTTCATCATCATCTTCATTATCATCTTCATTTATGAAATTGAAGATTTTGTTTCGTTTTCTGGTCCATTATAACTCGTGCACTCACTTTATTGCAGTGTCATTCAAAAGTGTAGTTTAGTGTTGTCTTGTTCTTCTAAGTGACATAATATTCAATTAAGTTTATTAATTGATTTTTATTGATGAATGTCGAAGTCACTGCCATACATACATACACACGCAAATACGAGGTATGTTTCAAAATTGTATTTTTTTATAAAAAAAATGTTTCCTATAAAATCGTTTACTTTTTGAAACATTTTTTTGGAAGTTTGCTCCGATTTATTCAAATTTTTTTTATAGATTTTTGAATAAACAGCATTATATTGCTCACCACTGTAAAGCACTCTATAAATTTAAAGGTGGCAATAGACCCTGAAAAGATAATTAAATATATTGCAGGATGCAAACCTTTATGCGATCAGCCCCTCTAAAGTCATCAGGTGTATCGTAGGGAGACAGTAAAAAACATGTATGCACGTGGCTTCACGATACAGCTGTCTTTTCTCTAAGTGAAAACAGTCTGACAGCAGAGCTTAGGCCAACTTTTAGTAGAACCAATTTTTGTATTTTTTGGTCACCGATTTTAGTCAGATTATCATAAAAAGACGGTCAGGATTATATGAGAACATCCCAATGACCAAATGGCAATTAACTTAAGTGATGAGAAATAAACCGATTCACCAAGTCAACTCCTGAAGTTTTTTAAATATTAAGTTTAAAGGGAAATTAAGTCGGTTAAAATCGTTTTAGTAGAAAAGAAACTAAACTGAACTTTCAACAGTTAATATCTTGATAATTAATAAAGGGAATCTCACGAAAATTGGCAATTGAATAACACATGAATATGCCACGGGGGAGTGGTATCACCCAAAGTAACGAAACTTTTAAAAAATATCTCTGAAACTGTTTATAAAATCTGGCGCTTGGATGAAGCGATAATGACAAAATATCTAAGAAAAGGTTATTTTGGGATAGGACATGGGGGGATTTTCAATATGATCTTACATTTAAACTTGCCTACGCTTCTACTAAGGAGTGAGATCAAAAATATCTTAACATACATTGTTTTATTTATTTTTATTTGATTGAAATTATTTACAGAAAAGAACTATACCTTTTCGGAAATCCTTTCATTCGCGTTTTTTAGTGCTTTCTGTCACTTTGTTCGAACTGATAGTCCATCTCTGTTTAAAGTCTACCATATTTTTAGACACCTTTTTTTGCCAGCTCTTTAATTTTCTTTTAACAAGAGTCCAGTATCTTTCCCCTGGCCTTAGCTTCGGGCAGTTTGGCGTTAGTTGTAATAAACGATTGGCTTTTTTGCCGTAACAAAAACTCCGGGTCCTAATCTTTTCTTCAATATTCCCTAGATCAGTAAGTTGCAAAACTCTGTTTCGTCATCCGTTATGTAGTAAAAAAACTTTATTTTCGTGATCTGTTTTTGTCCTTTAAAGTTTTTACCACGTTCCGTGCGTAAGGAACTTTCCTATCGATTTGCATCATGTAGAACAGGTTATTTACGAACAAGTTTCTCTGTACAGTTTTATAACAATGAAAACAGTCTGACAGCAAAGCTTTGACCAACTTTTAGTAGAACCAAGTTTGGTATTTTTTGATCACTGATTTTAGTCAGATTATCAATAAATCGATTATTTTGACAACAAACATAATAACTGATATGTTTTACAAGGGAAACTCGATCAAAAGGAGAATCAAATAATACCTGGATTAAAATTTTTAATGGAAAATGTGTGTTGGGAATTTTTCGATCCCACACCTTATCAATCTGAGACATTTCATTAAAATCGAAAAGCCGTTCAAAACTTGCAGATTTATTTCCATTTAAATTACTACACTTAATTATTTATCGATTGACCCTCGTTATCATAAATATTGTTCTTTTCATTTCACTCTTTTTTTACTTTTTCACTTAATAAAAATTGTGATTTTGAAAAAAAAGAAAAATGATGCAACAATGTCATTTATTTTTAAATTAAAAATTATTTAATTAAAAAAAATTGTTCAATAAACAACAAAGTTGATGGAATAATTTCGAAAGAAATAAGATTTTGAAAATATTGAAAACAAATAAAATTCAAAATCAAGTTCAATTTTGAAATAAAATAAAAATTAAAAAAATTTGAAAAAAAAAAATTCTTAAAAGAAAATACATTTTCAAATACTGAAAAAATGAACTAAATTGACAACAACAAAAAGGTCAATGGAAAGCCGGAATGAACGAATGAATGAATGAATGAATGAAATTTAAACGAATTTAAAATTTTTGAAAAGAAACATTTTGAAATTCCAAATAAACTAATGCTTTTTTGAAGCGGAAGAGGAAAAAGGGAGAATGGGGGACAGTAAATGTATCAGAGATTGAAAAAACGCATAAAATAATTTTAACTTCTAAAAACACACCCTCATATTTCTTCTTTCTTTTTCTTTTATAATGATTTTGTAAAGAAAAAAACGATTAAATGAAATATTTAATGTATTTTAAAAGTAATAAATTGTTTGTTTATTAAATGGAGGGGAATTTGTGATGGTTTGGTTTTTCAGTCATTCACTCGTTTATTTTAATGGGGGTTTTCATATATAATAATTATCTCTTAAATAACAACAACAACAGCAGCTGCAGTGAATCAAACCGAATTTAAATCCCCAAATAATAAAAAAAAGATTTTTATATGCGATTCCATTATTTAATATTTAAATTAAAGTCCAAAACGAAATTGTGTTTTTTATTTAAGAATTTAAATTTCGAAATGTTTGGCCTCATTTTTGTTCCCAAACACCTGTAACTCCAAGTAAAGTATTAAAGAGATTTAGGATTTGTTTTAGTGAAATTAGAGTTAAAACCCTCCACAAGTGGTGCAGAGGGTATATTAAATATATCATTCCATGTGTAACGCTAAGAAGGAATCATCTATGACCCCAAAACAAAACCTAAGTCGATTCAGCTAAGTCCATCTGTTCGTCTGTTGTTGGCACACTCAAATCCACAATAATTGACAGAGCTTAATGAAATTCGGCTTGAGTATTTTCTATAGTCCTGTGAATTTTCCAATTTAAAATCAGCAAAATCTGTTTAATATATAAATAAATATAACCCGATATCTGATACAGCCTCTAAATTATTTTGTACTTTTGTATAATTTTCAATTATAAACCGACAAATTATTATTTAATCGATATTAAGCGATATTTGAAAAAATCTTAATACTCTAATACTCCGACCCCTGAACCCCAGTACTCCTCCAAGTTAATTGGAAAACATTTCTACAATCTTCATTTAAAATTTTATTACAACTTTTTGAAAGTTCCAAAATTTCAGAATTGTTATTCCCAATAAGAGCTGTTGCATTAAACCGATCATAAGAGCCCCCTTAAAAGAGGGTGAGGGAAAACAGAGAGGTTAAAACAATGCAGAGGGAAAAGAGTTTTTGTTCAAAATTTGTGCCAGTACAAATATACTTTTGTATATGAACATTGAGTGAATAGTGAGCTCCAAAAAACATGGTTGAATTTCAAATAGGACAGTTCCATATAAACAAAATCTCGGCGAAATAGGACTCGGTTTATTTAAACAGTCATCGTTAGAGGAAAAGATATGTTTGCGGTAATAATAATCGAAAAACAACATAATATTGTTATTAGATATTGTTACCGCAACTATAAATTTTGTTTATTTACAATGTGATTTTCCATTAATAAAAATATTTATTATTATCGCTAACAAAATTATTGTTATCGCAACTAAAAATATTGTTATGCCAATAAAAAATATTGTTAGTTTAATAAACAATTTTTTGTTCGAATTATTTTGTCATTGAATAAAACAAACAATTAACATGTTGGTGATAACAATAAATGTTTGCCGCAAATATATTAGAGTTTGCGACGAACATATTGCGAAATGTCGTTTCTCTGCGTGTATGCAAAATGAAGATTTATTGGAACACTTTATATCTTCCGAGCTAATTAGTCTTATCGGACTTTTTCTTAGAATAAGATGACTTCTGGGACGATTATGTTATATTTAATGGTCACTTTTTATTCACTTTTGAAGTTTTCTTCAAATGCTGTCATGGGAACAAGTAAAAATTAACAGACCTTAATAGATCATAAAAGCTGGTCTCTATAATATTTTTTTTGTTTCAGTCAACTTTCTTAATTTTAAGTTTTTAATTTTTAATAAAAATTTGAAATTTTTATGAAAATTTGTAATTTAAATGAAAATGAAATTAATAAAAATAGTGACAAAAATTTAATTCGTAAAAATCTAAATTTTAGTGAATTATTTGCATTTTTAGTGAAAATATGAATTGAACTAAAAATTATGACCCGTTTTCATATTCAATTTACTTTTAAAATATTTTCACATTGAAAATAAATTCTCTTGTGTTAAAAAAGAGCGTAAAATACAGATGTAAATAAATAAATATTGATGTTAATTGTTAAAATGTTTGTGTGAGTGGACGAGTAAAATTATGGAAAAAATATTATTATTTTTTTATTTAAATTAATAAATATTTATTTTCTTTTATTATTTTATTGTCATTAATAATGCAAAAGCAGCAATAAAAGTTCATGGGAAAATTTTTATTTGCAACAATAAAAATTTACCTCCAAAAACAGAACAGAAAAAATTAAATACATTTCAATTTGTGACATGAAAGTTCTTTTTTTTCACAGAATTTCATTTGCTACCTGACGATGAAGCTTTTTTTGTTTAACTTAATTAATTTGTTAATAAAAAGTTCTGAATATTTTATTATAAAAATTTATGTTTATGAAAATAATGGAAAAACGAAAAATAATTATCAAAAAGAAAAAATGAGACAGGTATTTTAACCTGAACACTGAGAGAAATATCATGAATTTTTGGTGAAAAATTAAGTTTTTAGCGAGAATTGTGAATTTTAAGTGGAAATTTTTTTGTGTCTGAAAAATTTTAAATTAAATTTTAGTGAGAATTTGAAATTTAAGTGAAAATTTTATATTTTAAGTGAAAATTAAAAATTTTAGTGAAAATTTTAAAATTCGAGTAAAAATTTCAAAGTTTAGTGAACATTTTAAATTCGAGTTAAAATTTGAAATTTTGGTGAAAATTTGAAAATTTAGTGAAAATTTGAAAATTTAGTGAAAATTTGAAATTTTAATGAAAATTTAGTGAAAATTTGAAATTTTAATGAAAATTTTTAATTTTGATGAAAATTTTTAATTTTGGTGAAAATTTTTAATTTTGATTAAAATTTGAAATTTTAGTAAAAATTTGAAATTTAAGTGAAAATTTTATATTTTAAGTGAAAATTAAAAATTTTAGTGGAAATTTGAAATTCGATTAAAAATTGCAAAGTTTAGTGAAAATTTTAATTTCGAGTTTAAATTTGAAATTATGGTGAAAATTTGAAAATTTGAAATTTTAGTGAAAATTTGAAAATTTAAAATTTTAGTGAAAATTTGAAATTTTGATGAAAATTTTATATTTTAAGTGAAAATTTAAATTTTAAGTGAAAATTAAAAATTTTAGTGAAAATTTGAAAATTTAGCGAGTTTAAAAAATGTTAGTGAAATTAAAAATTTCAAAATTTGAATATTTTGGATTAAATTATAAGTGAAAATGTTGATTTTTTAGTAAAAAAATTCGCAATTTTTGTCATATGTTCGCCCCTAAATACGGGGCGATATTAGTAAAATAAGTGGGAGCTATAAACAGATATGAACCCATATTCAAAAAAGAATTATTTAAATATATGAAATACAGTAAGTAAACTTCAATATAATTGGCTTAAAATCCTATACGGGGAAGGGACCTTATGTAGGGGACGGGACAATGATCGTGAAAAGTTACATTTATGGATTTCATAGTAAAACAATCTTAGCGATTTTCAATAGAATTGGTATATTTTAAGAGTTTGACAACCTTGAAACCCTATTCCGGTGAGGGAACGATGTTCACAAAATTAGTGAAATTTTTTAGGCAGCTAGAAATAAATTTTTCCATAATTTAAATAGAATTGGAACATATTTAAAAGTTTTATAAGCTTAAATCCCCATTCCGGAAAGAGGCCGCATATAGGAACTAAGACAAATAATGGTCCCATCATAATGAATTTTTTTGGGTTTATTTCTTTAACAAAATCATTCATAATTCAAAATTCAGAAAATAATATTAAAAATTGCGAAGAATATGAGCCACTAATTTCGAGGTATATCAAAACTTTTAAAATTTTGGCCGATTATGATTTATTTTGGGACGATGGTGAAATTCATATGTCTGCAGTTTAAAATTAGGTTCCAGGAACTAACTTTTCGCCTGAATTTTGAGGTTATCTCAGATATTGGTGTATAACTACTGAAGCGATTTTGTCTGCTAGTAAACTAAGAAACTATTGTGAACTTGAGAATGTTTTGAACAGACGGGCAGGCAGACAGACATAGCTAAATCGATTCAGTTTTTTATTTGATTTGAAAAACGGAAACAAAATAAATAAATTTTCTTCATCACTTGTGGTAGTAGAGGGTAAATCTGAACCGATTTTACATCTATGTTTTAAATAAAAATATGATGAAATCATATTAGAAAGTCCATTACACATTTCTAACTTCTTCCAAGATCGGTTATGACTGACTATAATTTCATTTTTGTTTTCATGTTTATTTTTTTGGGGAGAAATATAAATTTAATATAAATTTTATTGAATTCGCTACCTTTTTTCCATTACCTTCTAGTCTCTATTTTCTAAAAATTTTGTTTACACACACACATATATACTTACATACATATAGACATATGTAAAGTTTTATATGATTAAGTGCGTCGCCAAATTGAATTAATTACCTCATTTGATGTCACTTGTGTAAACATATTTTTTTACATATTTTACTTGTAAATATTTACATATAAAACAACAACAACAATAATAACATCAATATAAATTATACAAAATATGAAATTTTTTGTTTAACATATCGTCAAATAAAATGCTAAGGGACCTAAGAAGAATATAGAAAACATTAGGGGAGATCGAAAAAAGAAATTTGAAAAAAGAAAATAAAATTTGTGGAAAAAATATTGAAAGGAATTGGAAAGATTTTTATGAAAATAAGATATCTAATGATATATAAAAATCTTAATTGATATTTTTAATTCGGAACAACCCTACTACTCATATATATATAATATTTATAAAATAAACATTTTTTTATCGTGAGTTACAATTGTTGCCCTTTAGATAGAGGTGGATGGATGGTTCGTTGGTTGGTTGGATGGAACATTAAATGAAGTATATAATTTACTATGTACATAAGAATATTTCAGACTGTTGTGTTCCTATAACGTTCAAAATGTATGTGTGTGTTTGCGTATATATATTTATTTAAGCAGCCATAATTTATGTTAATACATATACATACGCACATAAGTAATAAATGTAATAAAATAACAAACATAAAAAGAGAAAGTGAACTTTTTGAGTTCAAAATGTTCTCAATGTTTTGGTTTTTATGGTCTTCAACCGAAAATAACTGGATCATAAAGTTTATTTTTGCAAAAAAAATATATTTTTAAACAAATGAGGCAACAAGGGCCAAATAATATACTACACCAATATATATGTATGTTATAGGGATTATTGGAAATGGATCAGATGTCCTGATTAATTAACTACCGTTTTAGAAAATTTTCAAAATGTGTCTCATTTTGTCCTGAAACTGGGGACTATAAATTGTTCAGCAGAAAATGTAAAAACAAAAGTGGAAATGGATCTTATATGAGAGCTATAGCAAAATATGGACATATAATCTTGATATATGTTATGTATATTAAGCGAGTTAAAACAATAATTGTGGGAATTTCGATAAAATTGGTTTTATAAGCTCAAATACCTATTTCGGGAAGAGACCTTAAATTGAAGCTAAAAAAATATGAATAGACATTTCACATAAGAAAGAAATATTTAAATCAGTTACAAAAACAATTTTATCGGATTTCAATACAAAGAGTTTTAGGAGCTTAAAACCTTATTCCGGGAAGAAGCCTTATATGGGAGCTAGATCAAATAGTAGCCCCAGCTCAATCCATATATTGTCCTTTAACATGTTTTCTACTGATCCTATGACAATGACGTTTTGTACGTTAATTATTTATATGCTCCTGTTTTTTATAGATCAATTTTGTTTAAATCCAATTAGTTTTGATTGTTAGTTTTCGAAGAGTTTTCAGATATCGGTCCATAACTTTTTCATACTGAACCAGTAAAGCAAACTGAAGAGGACTTTAACAAATATCCATGTCAAATTTCGTTAAAATCGGTTCATTATTATGGACATGAGAAAGTTTTCTACAGATGGACAAAGCTAAATCGACCCATTAGTTGATTTGATGAAAGAATATATATGCTTTAGATGGTTCCGCTTTAGCGCTACAATACATTACGAAATTTTTTTAGGAATTTGCTCACATATTTGATGAAATTTAATTGATTTTGTGTCGCTGTTAAAAATTTTATTAGATAATTTTTCTTGGTGTAGCAAAGACATGAACATTAGGGTAATTACTCAGCCTATTGATGTAGGGTGTAAAGAAGTAACTTATTTATTTAGAAATTTATGAGCCTTTTTATTTATAAAAAATACCTTAAATAAATTTTATAATTAAAGATACTTTTAATATGAATGAATTTTAATATGTCGAAAAGCACACATTTTACATTCCAATCGTGCAAATTTATTAACATTATTTTCGTCCTAAAGGGAGTTGAAAAGGTTTAAAAATATTTTTTTGACATGAAAGAACATTTCACTAGATTTTTCTTAAAAAAATGAGAATTTTCCCAATTAATGTTTTCATAGATATCAAATACTTAAGTAAGAAGTTTATGGCTTGACTGGACGTCCTACCTAAACTGTTTTTTCTCTAGTCAAATATTACAATTTTCATGTATTTGTATATGACAAAAATACTAATATTTCCTGACCGGAGACATGATAGTGCCCATTGTACTCTAAAAACGACTACTGTTTGATCAAAAAATTGATTAGAGCGTGCGTTCATTTAATGTAATTTTTTGTTGTTTCATTCGCACATAGACAAAGTGTATGGGAGGGCACACAAAAGTTTTGTAGAAATAAGGCGTGTCACATCAGCTGTTATCATGTGAGATTTCGTTAAGATTCCTCTAACAGTTCAAAAGTTACAGAATTATAAAAATTATTTCTGAAAAATCCCTTTGAAACAGTGTGAATTCTTAAAAATAAAAATTTCGAAAAAATTCTTCTTTAATGAATCCAGAGACCGAACCGGGAATTTTTCGTACTTACAATATTTTCAAAATATTTTACCAATAAAAATTGCCTCACGTCTTACCTGTAAAGAAAATATAAAGAATAAAAATTAGTAACTATTTTTTAGAAATATTTTATATGTTTAATAAATTAATTAAGCAGCTCATAATTTAATTAAATGTCAACTTGACAGTCAACATAATTATAATTTTGACAGTGTCACTCAACAGCTAATTAAAAAAAAGTTTTACAATTGACAGCTCCCATTAAAAGTGAGTGAAGACAAAAGAAACCCCTTAAATATTAAATATTTTAAATAAATGAAACTCTCAGCAAATTAGATTATAAGTGAAGAGCAAAAAATTTTATAGGAAATAGATCAGAGGTTCCCAACCATACTTATACTACATTTGTCTTATTGTGTATGCAGCAGCTAAAATAACTTTGAATGAAAGCTCGCTCTGCTTAATTTGATGAGAGAGCAGCGGTCGTTTATAAGGACTAAGATCGAAAAATGCTTAACATACATATTTGTTGATAAAAACGAAACTACTAAACTCATAGTTTTAATTTTTTTATAGTTTTAATCACTAGTGATGGACAGTTAGTCCATCTCTGTTTAAAATAGACACCTTTTAACAAGTGCTTATAGAGCCCATTGTAACAAATGGTTGGCTTGTTTCGCCGCAACTGTATAGTGCTTGTCATACCAAGAACCTTTTGAAAAATTTTGACTGATTTTGGCTTCTAAACTTTTCTTTAGAATTCTCTTATGCAACAGCAACATAAAATTTTTAACCAGGAAATTTTAGCCGCATTCCTGTCAGTAACTTTCTGAGATCTGTATGTTTTCAAATCTGCTTTAAAGCAGCCCGGTTAGTTTAGTCCGACCACTACTGAACTAACCAGACTGCTTTCCTGCCTGATGTTTTGGCAGCTCTTTAGAAACATCCTGTGTGGGTAATTTCTTCTACCTGAACCAGATTTTCTATCAACTGACAGATTCTCCCGATACTGTTTAAAAATTTTAGTAATAAATAGGCCAACTTTTTCTAGGACTAAGTTTGGTTTTGTTAAAAATATTTTATAATTTCAATATGAACTTTTTTCTAGTCACTCATTTTAATAATTAATACACTTATTTGTATGAAATAACGTGTGTTAATAACTTTTCGATTTCACTCCTTAGTGTTAAGTCTAATCTCCCAAGTCGAGAAATCTGTATTTTGGGCACCTCTGAAATAGATCAGTTCATAAATAATTAATATATTTTAATATTTTTTTTAGAAAAAAAAACACACACACACACTTTGCTAAGTTTAGAAACAGCAGCCCAAAAATATGCAGCACATTTTGAAAGTGTAAATATTAAATTTTATGTTTTAAAAAATAATGTTATTTTTTTAACAATAAATTCTATATAAAATTTAAATTAATTAAATTACAATTGCAACATTTTTAAAAATACTGCATTTCAATTTATATTTATAAGCCTAAAAATATGCAACACATGTTTAAATTTAAATTTCAATTTGAATATTTTGAGAAAAAAAAAAACAAACATTTAAACAAATTCCACAAATCCCCAGTAATATTTCATTTTATTTCAATTTATTATATGTTTTTGTTGTTGTTGTTGTAGACTTATTTATATAACAGATATTTATATTTGTTGTTGTCGTTGGTTTTGTGTGGGTTTTAGATTTAAATAAAGATTTATTAAAGATAAAATTTCAATTTATGAAAACTGTTTTCATTTTCCAAGATTGACAAATAATCATGTTTTTTTGTTGTTGTTTTTGTTTTTGTTTTAATCAACAACGTCATCCGTCAAAGGCATTAAATTCAGAAAATACCAAAAAAAAGGAGTAGGTCATCATCATCATCAGAAGTAGCAGCAGTAGTAGCAGAGGCAGTAGCAACAGCAACATCAACATTCACAAATAAATTGCTCGTTTTATTTATTTATTTTTTTGTTTTGTTTTGGTTGTTTTTGTTTTATTTAATTCAGTAAAACCTTGACCCATAAAATATAAATTGTATAACTCTTAAGGCCACAAGAGTGGAACGATTTTCTGTTTCAGTATCTTTATCTTGTTATCGTTGTTATCGTTGTTGTTGGTTTTGTCAGAATTTTATTTAGTTTTAATAATGATAATAAAAAATAAACATAGCATATTTTAAGGGTAAATGAAATATTGCATATTTTTTGGCGCATTGAAGTAATGTTTCAGTTATTTAATTTTTCTTTTTTTTTCCTTATTCCACTTTTCACTCATTGCTGTTTTATGACTGTTTATCATTTATTACTTTTATACCCTCCACCATCACAAGTGGTGAAGAGTGTATATTAACTTTGTCATTCCGTGTGTAATGCTAAGAAGGAATTAACTTAGATTCCATATATAAAAATTCTTGTAACAAATTAAAATTTGAGTAAATTTAGCTATGTCTGTCTCTCCATCTGTCTGTCCGTTTGGTTGTCTGATGTTGGCACGCTCACATCCACAATAATTGGCAGAGCTCAATGAAATTTGTCTTGAATATTTCATATAGTTCTGAGAAACGTTTCTATTCAAAACCAGCAAAAAAGGTTTAGTATATTCAAAGATATAGACCGATATCTCATTAGGTGTTACTGAGTTATAAATATGAAAAACTTTTATATATTGTTTGTGTGTATGTACGAACATAACGTATTAACCTAACATGCATTTGTGGTGAAGGGTATTGAAGATTCGGCACAGCCAAATATTCTTACTTGTTTCTTTTGCAAAAAATTATGAAATGTTTCTTTCTCATACAAACACAATAACATACACTCACACATATATAGTTTTTTTATTTATATACTTCCTTTTTAGCTGAAGGATAATCTCTTTTTTCCAAGAGTTCGTGTTTTTTTTCGACAATAATAATGATTTATTTATTTGTTATAGAATATATTTTGAACAGAAAAGAAGGATTTTGAAGATATAAAGTCAATATTTATGAGTGTTTTTAAATTCATATCAAAAGTTTTTATTTTCATAATTTTTCTTGCCAGTTAAGTGAGGAAAAAACGGGTTAAATATTCCTATTTTTTCCGTATTTGGCAGACAAAATGAATTTTTAATGGATTTTTGTTATTTTCACTTTATTTGTTTTTTTTTTTTATAGAACAAAATTATAATGAAAATAAAATATTAAATAAATAAACCGTTAAAAATGTTGCAAGAAGTAATTGTATTGCCAAAGGCGAATTTAAAGTAACGGTATTAAATGTATATTTTCCTTTTTGTAACGACTTCTTTAAGGGGTCTCAACCGATCATACTTGAGTTCTTAAATATGACTTATAAAATCATTAAACTTTTTTTGAGGAAAAATCTTCTTTAAATTTTTTTTACATAAACTTTTTTATAGCAATTTTGAGATTTGGAAGAATTTTTTACTTATTTTTTTAATATTCAAAAGTTATTTTTTTTTTATTTAAAAGTTTTTTTTTTTTTTTTTTTTTTTTTAATTCGTAAAAAAAGGAAACAAAAAATTATAAAAAAATTAATATTTTTGAATAAAAAAATAATTCTTAAAAAAAGATCAATAAAAATGTATTTTTTCTATTTTTTAAATGTATTTTTTCTAATTATTTGAAAAAGTGCAACTAAAATACTTGTAAAATGTGAAAAAAATTAAAAAAAGTGCAATTTACAAAATTTTATTACGAGTGAAATTTTCAAAAAAAAAATTCTTTTAAAAGTGGAATTTTCAAAAAACTTTCTGCCGCAAAGACATTTTTAAAAATGCTGCTAAAGAGTGAATTTCTCTACAAAAAAAAAAAAAAAAAAAAAAAAAAAAACATTTTAAAAATCCAAAACAATTTTCGATTTAATTTTCGTTTTTCGAATTTAAAAAAGGGGAAATTTTTGAACAAAAAAATCTATAAAAAGTTGTAATTTTATTAAATTTTGTATAAAACGAAATTTTCGAATAATTTTGTATATAAAACACAATTTCGTATAAAAGAAGTGCAGTTTTCTAACAATTTCTATAAAAAGTGTAATTTTAAAAAAAATTTCCAAAAAAGTAAGAAATTTTTTATAAAAAACTTTTCAAAAATTTCTACAAAAAATGCATTTTTTTAATTTACTAGAGAAAGTGTATTTTTCTTAGAAAATTATATTTTATTAGTGAAAATTTTAAACATTTTCTATAAAGAAAATAAATATATTTTTAGAAAAGTACAATTTTCTAAATATTTCTAATCGGAAAAAAAATAAAATCTTCAAAACTTTAGAGAAAGTGCAATTTTCGAAAAAAAGTTATTAAAAAAATTTTATCAAAATTAAAATTAAAAAAAGTGAAAATTTTGAAAAAAAATGTAATTTTTGAAAAATTATCTATAAATTCGAAAATTTTTTTTATATAAAAAAAACGCTTTCGAAAACTTTTGCAAGAATGCCATTTTTAAATAAAAAAATCATTTTTTGAAAGTGCAATTTTCCTTAAAAAAGTGGAATTTTCGAATACTTTCTATAAAATAAAAAACAATTTTGAAAACATTTTCTACAAATAAAATATAAATATATTTTCTGAAAACTACAAATCTCTAAAAACTTCTAAACAAAATTCTAAAAAGATGTTATTTTTTCAACTTTTCTTAAAAAAATGAAATTATGAAAAGTGCAATAATTTTCAAAAAAAAATGCATGAACATAAAAAACATAAAAAGAACAATTTTCGAGAATATTTCTATAAAATGCAATTTCTGAAAAAAATCAAAATCTAAAATTTTTCTATAAAAACTGGATTTTTTTGAAGTTGATTTTAGAAAGTGCAAATTTTCTAAAATTTGCTGCAAAAAGTGCAATTTTTGAAATTTTTTTCTTTAAACAAAAACGTTCGAAAAATTCCTTAAAAATGCAGTTTTGAAAAATGCGTAATAAAAAGTGCTTTTAAAAAATCTACGCAGTTTTTTAAAAAAAAAAATCGATAAAAATAATTTTCTTAAAAAAAACATTTTCAAAAATTTTATGTAAAAAGAGCATTTATGAAAAACAGTAAAATTAAAAAACGGAATGTAGTAACAAACTATTTTTCATTTTCCTCTTTTTTTTTGCATTCACTTATATTTATTTTCCAAATATTTTCAGTTTTGAGCCAAAAACTTATCATCTGATTGTGAATTAAAGTTTTTCTCACATAATTTAATGGATTTAAATTATTTTGAATCGCAGTCATATTTTCGTGATTATGAACTCATAACTTTTTAAATGAAATTTTATTTATTCAGATGCTGGATATTTATTCTTGATGTTGGCACATTAAACAAATCCAAAGTTTTTATTTTTTTATTTCAAATAATAATTCTTCAAATAAAAATGTGATTTCTTTTAATAACTAAAGGTCAAAGTTTAATATTTGAATTAAAAAAAAAGTTACTTAAAGTAATTAATTTCTAAATTCTGAAAGCAATGAAACTAAACTTTTTCATTTTTCCTTAAACACCCTGTATATTTTTATATTATAAACAGATATAAAGCGACAAAATCACCTGAAGATATTTTTGCATTTTATTAGTTTGTTGGAAAATTTAAATTTTGTTTGGAAAAATATCAGTTTTCACCACACGACATAACACCAGGAGAATAAGGAGAGGAGATAGAGAGAGAGGGAAGAGCGAATAGAGCTGACATAAAATCGCATCGCACATTGTCAAAGAGTAAATACCACAAACACATTTTTATACATTTACAGCACCGAGAGGCTAAAAGTATTAAAGTTATTGTTATTGTTGTTGTTATAAAAACAACAACAACAGCAACAACGAAAAAATAACTGCCAGAATTTTGAAATAGAGAAATAAATACCCGGACTTATGTACGGAAATAAAAATAAAGCCAGAGATGACAGCGTTTCATAGCAACTTTAACTTTAATAACAAACCAGGGGGCTGCCATTAAATAGAGCCACCGGCAGGTTGTAAGTGTAGATGTCTGTATATTCGCATGTTTGTTTGTCAATCAGTCAATGTTAACGGAAGTTTCTGTAGACAAATCATCATGTAAAATTTAACTAAGAGTTTGATCACTTATTTAGTTCAGTTTTACATAAATAATGATTCCCTTTGCTATGACAAGTGGTTGATGAGGTTATATTAAAATTGAAAGTCGGGGATAATAAGTGAAAAATATATAGATTGATTCTTTAACCATATGAAATTTTTGGAGCCATATGAAATCAATAAAATCTGTTCAGAAGAAAAATTTTGAATGTTTTTGTGTCAAATATTTTTTTTTTTGCAATTTTCGAACATTTTTATAAAAAAGTGGAATTTTCGAAAAATTATATAAAAAGTGTAATTTTCGAAAATTTTCTATAAAAAAGTGTAATTTTCGAAAATTTTCTATAAAAAAGTGTAATTTTCGAAAATTTTCTAGTGCAATTTTCAAAAATTTTCGAAAAAAGTGCAATTTTCGAAAATTTTCGAAAAAAGTGCAATTTTCGAAAATTTTCTATAAAAAAGGGCAATTTTCGAAAATTTTCTATAAAAAAGGGCAATTTTCGAAAATTTTCTATAAAAAAGGGCAATTTTCGAAAATTTTCTATAAAAAAGGGCAATTTTCGAAAATTTTCTATAAAAAAAGGGCAATTTTCGAAAATTTTCTATAAAAAAAGGGCAATTTTCGAAAATTTTCTATAAAAAAAAAGCAATTTTCGAAAATTTTCTATAAAAAGTGCAATTTTCGAAAATTTTCTATGAAAAGTGAAATTTTCGAAAATTTTCTATGAAAAGTGAAATTTTCGAAAATTTTCTATGAAAAGTGAAATTTTCGAAAATTTTCTATGAAAAGTGAAATTTTCGAAAATTTTCTATGAAAAGTGAAATTTTCGAAAATTTTCTATGAAAAGTGAAATTTTCGAAAATTTTCTATGAAAAGTGAAATTTTCGAAAATTTTCTATGAAAAGTGAAATTTTCGAAAATTTTCTATGAAAAGTGAAATTTTCGAAAATTTTCTATGAAAAGTGAAATTTTCGAAAATTTTCTATGAAAAGTGAAATTTTCGAAAATTTTCTATGAAAAGTGAAATTTTCGAAAATTTTCTATGAAAAGTGAAATTTTCGAAAATTTTCTATGAAAAGTGAAATTTTCGAAAATTTTCTATGAAAAGTGAAATTTTCGAAAATTTTCCATAAAAAGTGCAATTTTCGAAATTTTCCATAAAAAGTGTGCAATTTTCGAAATTTTCCATAAAAAGTGTGCAATTTTCGAAAATTTTCTATAAAAAAAAAACAATTTTCGAAAATTTTCTGTAAAAAAGTGCAATTTTCGAAAAATTTCTGTAAAAAAGTGCAATTTTCGAAAATTTTCTGTAAAAAGTGCAATTTTCAAAAATTTTCTTTAAAAAATGCAATTTTCGATAATGTTCTATAAAAAGTCCAATTTTCGAAAATTTCCTATAATAAAGTGCAATATCTGAAATTTATTCTACAAAGAAAATTTTCAGAAATGTTGTCTTCGATATTAGTTACAATAACCTTAATTTTACACATGAAGTGTCACACGAGGAGGGTGTTTATAATTTCGCATTGTCGATTTTTTTTTTTTATCTCACAGAAGTATTTTTTTTTTTTTGAAGTTTTTTCTTCACAGTTGATTTAAATTATTTTCATAAATTTATGTTATTTTCTTTATATTTGACTTTATTTATGGAAATAAAAATATTACGGTTCCTCTTGCAATAAATCACTTTATGAGAAAATTAGAAGAATTTTAAGTTCATACTTGCCAACCAGTGTCACTGTCACTGTCATTGCCACTGTCACTGTCACTACTATGGATTTCTCATGAGCTTCATAAACGAAAAAAAGGCCACATGATTATTTCGAGAGAAAAACATACAATTAATGCTTCATTTAGATTTAAGAAAACAAATCACTTTTTAATTCATAAATTTATGATGATTTTACGTGTAAATCGTCAGTCATAACAACAGCAACAACAAAAAGAAAACCACATGTTTGCCAAAGAAAAAAAAACAACAAGAGAAAAAGATGCCACAGAACCGCAATCACTCATCGCCAAGTAACATCACCCCTCCCTTTTAAAATTCTTTTAAAAACTGCTTGTGTATGCAGGGGGTCAAAATATGTGTATTTCCACCACAACTTGTGCACATTCACACTGCAGCAACAACAACAACAACAACAATAACAACAACATGATATAAAAAATATGTTTAAACATTTTCCCAACATTTAGTTTTCCGTATCATTTTCTTTATAACTAAGAAGACACCTCTTGGTTCTTGGATCTAACAGATTTATTATTTTAAGTGGCCTCTTAATGAAAACCATATTTTATATTATATTATTTGGGAGAAAACGCTTTATTTAAAATTCTGAAAAAAGAAAATAATTTTTATAAATTTCACGAAATTAATCAGTTTTATAATTTTGTGTTTTAAAATTTTCAATAAACAAAAATTTTTCTTTTTAAAATTTTCTTTAAATTTTGTTAATTTCTGAGGAAATTTTGTTTCAATAAACAATTATTTTATTTTTTTATTTATTTTCTAAAAAAGAAAAATGCGCTTAAAAGTAGAAATAATTATTTGAGGAAATTTTCTAAATAAAATTCAATTCAAATTATTTCAAGTGCGCACAGTGTGTCAAAAAAATGTATGGAAAATAACTAAATTTGAGAAGGAATATATGGAACCAAAAAAAGGTAGTAAATATAAGGAAAAAGTGTGTAGTATTGAAGCAAAGTAGATTATATATCACCCAACGAAACCTTTATTCATCATAACGAAAATTTTCGTTAATTTTTTGGTAAATTCTTCAAATTGACGAAAAATTGTCAATATGACTATTTGAATTCGTTAATAAAAATGCGGTTAATTTGAATAAATATTATTCGATTTGAATAATAGATTATTCAAATTGACGAAACAGAAATTCTTTATATTGATGAATATTATTCACGTTTTAGTTGAATTGAGGAAAGAATTAAGTGAAATTGTTGTAATAAATTTATACATAAAATATTAAGGACCAAATATTGATTATCGAATATCTATAGATTTACTACAGCGTGAATTTGGTGCCAATTACATTTTTAATACACGTCGATTTGTGATTTGTGAAATATTTTTCGAAATCTAGAAATGTAGATATTTTTCATTAATTTTTTAACGAAACTGTATCTTTTACTAAAAATTTATTTGATTAAGTTTTCAGTATATTTGAAGAAAATTCTTCAATTTGAAGAATAATTACGTTAATTTGAATAAAAATCTATTAATATTAAGTAGCACATTTGGTTCAGTGTATTATTAAAAAAATTAAGGAACTATATTAATTGATTTAAACTCGATTATATCTGAAACTATAAGCGATACATATGTAAGCGCTTTTTTATAAAGATTTGCATAAACTGTCTATATAAAAATTTCTTTGGTCTCAATAAAGATATAAATTTTTGACGAATTTCCAAAACAATCAACATATCAGAGGTAGCCGATTTAGAGAGGTCACCGACTGATCACATATCTTGTATTCCTCCAAATCAACTCCAAAATACTTCAGCTCTAATCATATGAAATTTCATTTAGATATCTACGAGGGTTCTAAAGTTATAAAATGATTTCTAAAAAAAATCGATTAGGTGACACTGTGCAATATCGGTCTGTCTGATAATCTACTTAAACGTTGAGAGCATTCTACATGTCGCAATTTCAAAAATATCTTGATAATTATTTTGCTCCAAAGACAAAATCTACTGGAATTGTTACTGTTTGTTGCAAAATTCCGGTTAACTCCCATAGAAATGTTCTCCCGAAAATGAGGGTTTTAGCACATACAACTCACAGATATAAAGAAATTCTATATAAATTTGACACAAATACATGCTGTAAAAGCCCAAATCCATATGACATGTTTATTAAATATCGGTTCACAAATTACTGGGGCTCTTATGAACCCCTTATTACAAAAATAGTTTATAGTGCAAAAAATTAGAGGGGTCGATTCACAATTTCCAATTTCAGATACTTTCACTTCCGCAAATCACCTCAAATGACAGAAACGACTTTCACATGTGGTTATAATGAAAATATTTTAAATAAATGTAATTTATGAATGCGCAAATGACAAAATCTAACATTACGAGGCTCGTTCTATAATATATTAGGACGGCGTCATGGTGATTGGAAATATATGCCGGTCTTAACCGATTCACTTTACAATCTGTCTAGTCAAAATTAACTTTAACAGTTAATTAAAAAATTGAAAGAGTTCCAACACCTTGAGGTGGCCATAAATATCGGTCTATAACTTATAATAATTAAAAATTTTGCCATGGGCGTGGCAACAAAAGATGATTGGACGGACATAGCTTAATCGTCTCAAATTTTTAAGTGGGTTCTCATTCTCTACCTGTGGTGGTGAAGGTATATTTATACATTTGAAATTTGTGGGTCTCGTATGGGAACTATGAGAATTATGGGAAATTGTTGCCCAACATTTAAGAAAATAACAAGAATTATCTGTAGCAAATTTCATTTGATTTGGACTTTTATGAGCTTTAAAAGTCCTAATCAAGGCTAACATTTGTGTAGGGACCTATTGAAATAATGCACGTATCATCACTGTCCCTGCATTGTCCTTGGGCCAAAATAAGGAAATGTGAGAAATTTCATCAATATGCCTTTAAAATAGTGACCTCTATTTTATTTTCAAAGTTTACATGGACAACAAATCCACTCAAAAAGTAATTCTAAATAGTGGGTGGCAGCTCTATTATTGTGTCCGCTACAGACATAAATACAAGCACATAATACCCCACTAATCGACGGTCATGTGGGATATAATCAGCAACAAATAAATTTAACCTTGTATTAAATGTAATTTTAACATTTTTTTATTGTTATTTCAACAGAAAAATAATTTTATTTTAAAATTAAGCATTGTTATTTTAACATTGCAACAAAGTTAAATTTTATTTATTTTATTTGATATCAAATTATATTTTTCCAGTATGAAAGTAATTAAACTTTTAATACCAAAAATAGTTTAACATTATAATTCTACATTTTTAGCCCATTTTCCCTTAAAAGGTTAAAATCTGATGACATTTATAAAACCTGTTTATTATCAAAGCTATAAACATAACAATTTAACCTTTGACCTTAATAAATAACTAACATTTACTTTCTAATATATTTTTATTATTCCATTTAAAATATTTTCCTCTTTTCATATAATCGACAAAATGTGCTACAAATTTGTAATAAAATTTTCCTTATTTTCCTTATTTTCCTAAAAGTTTAAGTTTCCTTTCGAACAATTAACTCAATAAGAAAAATCAAAATTCTCTTTACTTATTTTCCCCATTTTAAGAGCAAACGATTGTTATTAGTTTCTCTTCTTTTTAGTTTATAACGATTTTATGCTGTTTAAAAGTTTGTTAACCGAAAAATAAGGGAAAATTCGTTAAAAGCATAAATTTTGCACTTTGACCCTTTTAACATTCTTAAATTAAATTTATTAGAAAAATATATTCCAAACACCCATACAACAACACACATATGTGATCCCAAACGCAAATGTAAGAACGTGATGTAAAAAGGTGAAAAAGTACTTTTCTTTAAAGGTACTTTTTTCTTACAACAGTCTCATCTATATTGTATCTAGATACTTTTCCATTTCAAAGTCACTTCGTAATAGAAAAATTTTATTTTTAGAAAAAAAATATTATTTTTATATTTCGCTAAAGTGGAACAAAACCATTATGAGCGAAATATTAAACAACTTAATACGAAATGGCAAGAAATTGGATACAAAAACAATAGAAGGAGCAGAGAAAAATAAGAAGAACAAGCATTAGGAACTAATGTTACCAACCACACATGTGAGCCATAAATGGAAATAAAGCAACAGAACCAATTTAAAAACGAGTAAGAAACTTATAGTTGGTAATGATGGACTGGATAATACTTTACACCACTTTGCCGTTACTAGATAACAGCTACGAGAAGTTGATGCACAACCCTCGTTTAATATGATTTTCTGATTTTTCCTTAAATATTCAGTCATTATTGTGATATATGTAAGGTGTTTGTATGGGTCCTATAAAAATAATAGACCAATTTTCGTATAATTTTACAATATTATGCGATGTATTTCTGATAAATTTTATTAAAATCATAAAATATTCAGTACTTTTATAAGCTTAAGAGCCCATTCCGGGGGAAACCTTTGTATGGGTACTGGGTGAAATAATGGACCCATCATCACTAATTTCAATAGGCATTATCCTTTGGTAATATGTCAAATTTCATCATTAAGAGATCTTTACATGGAAAACCAGTCAGCAAGATGGACAGACATCTTTCGATCGACACAAAAAGTGATTCAGAGGCGTACGGTATATAAAAACCCACAAACATATAAATTTATAGTTTTTTTAAGAACGACTAGGTAATACCCTACACCATAACTCTTTGAAACCACCCTAAAGTTATTGGATTTATGCTGAGACTTACATTAATGCGAGACTGAAGAATTTTAATTTAATTATTTTTGATTAGACCCTCGTGAATATCTAAGTACTGATCCCTAAAATATATAACTTAAATTGAAGAAATATTATGTGGGATTTATTTGCCTTAAATTTTTATTCGAAAGTGAATTCTGTAAGGAAACTATGAGAAATTTTAGACTGATTTTAGGCCACAACATGTCCAAATATATACAAACTGTATAAATCGATTTAGGGGTTGATTCTAAGTCGATAGCACAATCTTTTTCATCCCTTTTAAATGTATTTGCGCAAGAGCATAATACCTTAAAGTTTTCTCCTTTTGACCTAACAAAATATGGTTTCCGTCTATATATCCGTTCACGATCTTAAGAAATTCCTATGCTGAGATAAAAGGATGCTAAAAAATGTTTCACCATAATCAAATCCAAAAATCGTGCAAAAGTTTCAGCAAATCGCGAGAGGAACTTCCAAATTTGACTCGTCGTCTAAGACAATAACTGAACATTCCAAAAACACCACTGATCTGAATTTTTTATAAATATTTGATACTCTGACCTCATCAGATAGTTATTACTGTAATTTGGAGTTTATTCCAGATATCGGACAATAATTGTTTTATTTTTATTAGTTTTATTATATTAATTTTGAAGCGAGAGAGACAAGAAACATCAAATATGTATATGTTATTTCCGGAACGATAAAAACTAATTGACCAGTTCAGCTGGAAGAAGGTGCAAATATTAAAACGATCTTAAATAAATATATGAACGACTATAAACGAATATGTTGCACCTTTAAATTCTTCGTATTAGTGAGCGCCACTAATAAGGAGCAACAAAAAAACAGAAATAACAACAACAAACACAACATCAGAATCCTTAAAAATAATGAAGGTAAAATGTTTTTTGCTCGCAATCAAAAACTCACTTTATATGAAGCACAAGCTTTAAAATCATGTTGGAGTCCCTGCTTTTAACTTCATCCTAAAGACGGTAATTTAGAAAATTGTTGTTATTAAAGACAACAACAAAAAAATCAACGAAAAACAATGATTTTGATAGCGAATGTTCCTTAGATGTTGCTGGAGGAACACAAACACTTAAGAACGTTTTTTTTATTGGCTCCTTTTTTTTTGTTTATTCGGATGACTGCTATGACTTGTTCTGCCATGTTAAAACATGCCACAACAGTTTAGATAAAAATAAAAAATAATAATAAAAAAACAAACTAAACTGAAATTTAAGATAAAAAATCTTTATAAAAGAAGTTAACATTTACGAGGTTTGTTTTGGAGGAAATTTTCAAGTAACAACAAAAATTGTTAATTCCTAAAATTTAAGGTTTAAGCCAAAGCAAACAACCCTCGTATTATGAACACATGCTGACTGGCCATAAAGCATTAAGTCATAAATATGAATTGTAAAACAAAACAACATTCAGACTCAAAAAGGGCTCAATTTATTATGCCCGAATGGTTGAAAATATTTCAGGGATAAAAAATAAAGAATTTCCAAGTTTTTTTCCTTCATTTCAGCATCAAAGGAATTGATGGTTTTGGTTTTCTGGATTTAGGAAGAAAAACAAAAGAGAATAAAAAACATTGTCGGCAGTTTAATACGGAAAATGAACTGAAATAATAAGATGTCAGAACAAAATTAAATAAACAAAAAAAAGCTTTAATCGAACTGGTGATATATCAGCATTTATAGGCAAATAATAAAGTTCACTATGGACTATACTATAGTCGAAACTATGGACTATACTATAGTCGAAACTATGGACTATACTATAGTCGAAACTATGGACTATACTATAGTCGAAACTATGGACTATACTATAGTCGAAACTATGGACTATACTATAGTCGAAACTATGGACTATACTATAGTCGAAACTATGGACTATACTATAGTCGAAACTATGGACTATACTATAGTCGAAACTATGGACTATACTATAGTCGAAACTATGGACTATACTATAGTCGAAACTATGGACTATACTATAGTCGAAACTATGGACTATACTATAGTTGAAACTATGGACTATACTATAGTCGAAACTATGGACTATACTATAGTCGAAACTATGGACTATACTATAGTCGAAACTATGGACTATACTATAGTCGAAACTATGGACTATACTATAGTTGAAACTATGGACTATACTATAGTCGAAACTATGGACAATATTATATAGTCGAAACTGTGGACTATACTATAGTCCAAACTATGGACTATACTATAGTCCAAACTATGGACTATACTATAGTCCAAACTATGGACTATACTATAGTCCAAACTATGGATTATACTATAGTCCAAACTATGGATTATACTATAGTCCAAACTATGGACTATACTATAGTCCAAACTATGGACTATACTATAGTCGAAACTATGGACTATACTATAGTCGAAACTATGGACTATACTATAGTCGAAACTATGGACTATACTATAGTCGAAACTATGGACTATACTATAGTCGAAACTATGGACTATACTATAGTCGAAACTATGGACTATACTATAGTCGAAACTATGGACTATACTATAGTCGAAACTATGGACTATACTATAGTCGAAACTATGGACTATACTATAGTCGAAACTATGGACTATACTATAGTCGAAACTATGGACTATACTATAGTCGAAACTATGGACTATACTATAGTCGAAACTATGGACTATACTATAGTTGAAACTATGGACTATACTATAGTCGAAACTATGGACTATACTATAGTCGAAACTATGGACTATACTATAGTCGAAACTATGGACTATACTATAGTTGAAACTATGGACTATACTATAGTCGAAACTATGGACAATATTATATAGTCGAAACTGTGGACTATACTATAGTCCAAACTATGGACTATACTATAGTCCAAACTATGGACTATACTATAGTCCAAACTATGGACTATACTATAGTCCAAACTATGGACTATACTATAGTCCAAACTATGGACTATACTATAGTCCAAACTATGGACTATACTATAGTCCAAACTATGGATTATACTATAGTCCAAACTATGGACTATACTATAGTCCAAACTATGGACTATGCTATATTCCAAACTATAGACTATATTATAGTCCAAACTATGGACAATATTATATAGTCGAAACTGTGGACTATACTATAGTCCAAACTATGGACTATACTATAGTCCAAACTATGGACTATACTATAGTCCAAACTATGGACTATACTATAGTCCAAACTATGGACTATACTATAGTCCAAACTATGGACTACACAGTCCAAACTATGGATTATACTATAGTCCAAACTATGGACTATACTATAGTCCAAACTATGGACTATACTATAGTCCAAACTATGGACTATGCTATATTCCAAACTATGGACTATATTATAGTCCAAACTATGGACTATATTATAGTCCAAACTATAGTCGAAGCTATGGACTATACTATAGTCCAAACTATGGACTAAACTAAGGTCCAAATTATAATTTCTTGCTTGTACTACAGAATAGACAGTAAACGTTATCACAAAACCCAAAATTTAATTCTGAAGTTGTCATTTCAATTCTTCGAGTTCACTTTGATTTAATTTGTGTAAAGCAATTAAGCGATAAAATTCCGTTTTTTCATCTTCTTATTTTCACATTCACGTTGTTATTTGTCTAATGCATTTAAGCGATTAAAGTCTTTTGCTATTTTTCACATAGAAATTTCACTTGAAAAGCAGGATGTACAAGTATTTTTGTAGATGATGATTCTATTATTGTTGTTGTAACGAAATACCGCCAGAAAGAAGAAAAAGAATGAAGAACCCGGTTTAATGGGAAGAAAAGTATGTTGATTTTCTTTTTTGTGTAAAAATAATGATTACAAGAGCATCAGTATCTGGATCTGTAGCTTTAACTGGGGGAATGAATAAATAAGTGAATGAACGTGGAATAAATTCAGAATTCAAACATCATAAAGTGAGTGAGTGGAGTCACAGTTATCTTTAATTACAACAGAACTAAGCTACACTGGGAGACACATACACACACATACATACATCTATACTCTCGTATTTTAATGATGAAAAGAAAAAACTGTAAAAAGACCTCCATAATAAAAGAAGAATTCAACTTTTAAAATGTAAAAAAGAAAATAAAACAAAAAAGAGACGCGACAATTCAATGATGACGACAATTGTGACAAAGAAATAAAAAGAAATACAACACACACACACACTACACCACATTCATTTTCTCACATGCACCCGTAACAAACACAACAAAACAATGAGGACTGGGGAAAGAGAGTATGAGAGTACGAGGGAATTTGACTCAAGTGCAAGTTTAGACGAACATCAACAGACAGCAACAAGAACATAGTGACAGACGGTTAGACAGACATTATTATACGCAGACCAACTGGCAACATAACACATTATAGAATAGCACAACTTGCAACATGCATGTGGCAACAACAACAAATAGCTTTACAATTTTCCACCCAAAGAAAAAAGTAACCAAAATGGAAGAACAAAAATCTGTCACATTTTGTAGAATTTTCTAGTTGCAAAATGCACACGACACTTTAGTCGCATCTCCTTATTCACTTGTAGGAAGAATAGTTTTTAATACCCTACATGAAGTATGAAATAGAATTATATATCATCTGTTAGGGGTCACAATTTTGATTCATGGATTGTTATTTCAAGTAGCCCGTATACAAATTCCTTAGGAAAACTTCTAGTTATCGGTCGAAACATATGAAAATTATAAAACTATATTAAAAAGATCTTTATTAGTTGTTCCTCCGATTTGAAACCTATTGAAAAATCAATGATAATTAGCGATTTTTCCATATTCTGTTATAGTTCTCATACAATAGTCCAGTTTGAAAAGTTCGGCTCATAATTTATCATATACCGCATACAAGACCCACTGCGACTCTTAACTATTCTCAACCTATAATTTCTCGTAGTAGTTTTACAAAGATCTTACAATAGTGTAGAATTTTAAAATTAGGGCACGACCGATCCAGTACTTTGGTACTGATACCAAACAAGGTCCATTGAAAAGTCATAAAATATCAGTCATTCAAAAACGATTCTAAAGCATAATAGAGGTACGATATAAGATCCATACCCAACAAGCAGAAATTAATTTGGATTTACTAAAAAAAATGAAAATCGATCCCCCCTTTTCGATGTTTATATATTTTTCCGTTCTTCCTGCAATAAGCATATATGCTTTATTAAGGCTCTAAAAGGGCTCGATGTTGTTTATTGTCCAGATTATTGATTGATCTGAGTAGATATATTCTAACGTTTAATATCTATAGTTTCCATCGCCATCTATATGTGCTGTTGTGGTGGGAAACTTTGCTGATTTTTTAAATTATTTTATTCTCCCAAGTGATGGGGTGGCAAAACTAACTGAACACTTTGACTCTCCTCCCATCAAAAGGGGTTAAATTCGATATATATGTATGTATTTTAATAATATACGACTTTTTTAAAGTCCTCCAAAAATACACATTTTAGTACTTCGATAACGCAATGCAACAGTTTTAGAAAATTAAGGACTTAAATAGAATAATTCAGACAAAATTCATGTTTATATCATGTCGAAAATAATGGACCTGCTTTTGTGGCGTTTTCAAATTCGAATTATTTCTGATCTGTTAGTGGCATATGACAAACGAAATTTAATAGTCCAAAGGCGATTTTGTCATTAAATGAAAAATTTACAAAAATATTTATGACCCATTGGACAAGAAATAAAATCGGTTAAAATCTCAAAAACTTGATTTTGATCGTAGCTTTTGTTTTGCCTATAACTCAGGAACTAACAACGAGATTTCTTTCTTCCATTCAGTTCATAATTCATAATTCTAAGATATTTGAAATCTAAAACTCTGAAAAATTAAGTCTACTTTTTGAAGTCTTATTGAAAATTGTGGAATATATATTTATCCTTCTGACCTTGTGAAGGTGAAGTGTATAAAAGATTAAAGATTTTAATTTTATACCAATTACTGCCGACTTGAGTCTATCTCTCTTTATAGCGTTATAATATATGAAATTATTTTAATTAAGACGAAAACGACTTTATTTGAATTCTTTTCTTTAAGGTCTCTGTTGCATTTCTTCACATTTTTTAGAAAATTCACTTTATTTATTCTTTTTTTTTTTTTTTTGTAATCAACATCAAGTGGTTTTTTCAAATGAGTTTGTGCGTCTGAATTGTTCTCAAATGTGCGTCTCCGGAATGTCAAGGATTTTTTACTCATTGAACTTTTTTTTCATATATTGTTGTATATGTTGTTGTTGTTGTTATTGTCATTAGACGTGAAAAAGGTTTAAATATAAAAATAAAAAATGACATGAAACCATGAAATTTAAAAAATAAATTTTATTTACGATTGAATTCAAAGGAGAGCAAAAAATGAGAGCGAGTGAGAGAGAAAGAGAGAAAGAGAAATAACTTTGATAACTGTCAGATTAAGTTCTTAAAGTTTCGAAAAACTTATCTTGATTGCTTTTTATAACTGATTTTTAAATTTTGGCAATTTAAGTATGAAATTTCATTTAACGCTCTTTTATAAAAAAGACTGTTAAAAGACGACGAAATTATCATACCACAGTCTATGCCGCTGATGCTAGAAACATAGCATCATGGAATATAGATTGCTCATCCCTAAATCTTTATCATAAAGTAAAATAGATATAAAAGGAATTCAATTTCTTTCACAAAATAAGACGACAGGAGTTTCGTACTTTTTTGAAATGGTACAATACTATAATTTGGTACTTTTTTGTTACTCAAGTTTAGATTTAAACCAGTAAATTAGAAATAAAAATTAGAAACTTAACCAAAAATTAAAAATGTAAATTTGGTACTTTTTGGATATTCGTACTTTTAAGGGGCAAAAAAAAACGTATCCACAATTGGTACTTTTCTAAAACATTGTTTTTTATGTTTATTAACAAAATAATTTAAAAAATTTGTGATGGAATCCCAAAGTGATTTTAATCTTTTTTGAAAAACATAAAAAGATGAAAAAGTACCATAAAGGGGAAAAAACAATATTCTTATTTTTAAACGTATTAAGCAAAATTTAACTTATTTATTTTATTTGGTACTTTTAATTACATTAAATGTACTAAGAGTGTATATTTTGTATCTGTCTCAACTGAACATAAGAAGAACCAAATTAAGGAAAATAACATGGTACTTTTCTTAAGTGTCATGTTAGTACCACAGAAGTTTTTTTTATTACTTTGTAATAATGAATTTAAATACATAAAATTAATGGTAATCAGTTCTCAATGAGTGAAAATCAACATGAAGGAGTTTTATTGTACTTTTTTAATTTTTAGAGGCACTTTTTATACTTTGTATTGGGTATATATGACCCCAAAATGGGTGAAAATGATCTGAGAGTAATATGTGTGAATTTTTGAAACTACGTGGGTAATAAAAGTAAATTGGGGGATTTTTTTAAACTTTTTGAAAATATCTTTGGTACTTTTTGATTATTTGTTCTCATTAATTTAAAAGTTTGAAATAAAACCAAAAGAAATTTTATGGTACTTTTTAAAATTTTGAAAGAAAAATCAACAAAAAGTGATTTTATGGTCGTTTTTTAAATTATTTTTTAATTTCTTTGTAATTTCACATAAATACATGATTTGTACCTTTTAAATTTTCGGTTGTACTTTTTGAAGCAATACATAAGAAAGAGTATTTGTGGTACTTTTTTGAATCTTCTAAAAGTATTTTTAATTTCCAACGGTACTTTTTAAAATTTTGTTTAATACTTTTTGAATTTCTTGTGATAATTAACTCCTGAAAACCAAGAAGAGAATAAAATAATTTGCGAGTATTATGAATAATAAATTTAGGTTACATTGATGGTACCAAAAAGGGATAAAGGGTATTTTTGGTAATTTTTAAAAATTGCTATAACTTTTTTGAATACTTTCTATAATTAATTAATTAAATATTATTTAAAAATGAAATTTAGACTCGTAGAGAATGAAAATCAACATGGCGGACTTTGTGGTACTTTTTGTCTATGATACTTTTTGATTTTTTTAAACCAGAAATTTATATGAATATAAAGATAATGATGTTTATAATAAATCGCAAAAATTAGAACATAAACGAAACAAAAAGTTTCAAAATTAATGTGAAGGGATTTTATGGTACTTTTGACAATGGTACTTTTCAAAATCATGTGCTGCATTTAAGCAAAAATTAATAAATTAAGAACAAAAAAAAATATTATGTTAATATTAAAACGTAATATTTGAAAATTAAATGATCCAAAAGCGGAATTATTTAGTGTAACTAACTAACTAAATTTTTAGATTCAAGATGTGTCTTAGAGAAGATAAATTGATAGAAAGTAATTTTTAATATTTTATCAAAACGTACGATATTTTTAAATTTAGGGTCCCATATTTAAAAAAAATAATGTTAGAACTGATTGTGGTACCTTTAAGTTCTTCTAAAAGTTCCATTTGAATTTTTTAAAAAATCCCAAAATGGAAGAAAAACAATCTTAAGTTTAACTTTAAAATAAATTTTTATTAATTTCTTCCAATGTAGACTTTTTTTGAAACTTGTCTATCAAATCCGAATTCCTATGAATGCTGACGATTAGTGCGCCTTTTCTCCTTCTGAATCCTCTTTGAGAAGGAGACATAATAGTTAATTTAACAATTTAATAAGATTTAAAATAATTTATATGATAAATTTGATCTGGGAATTGTATGTTTATGACAGTTTAAAATAAACACCAAAATATTATAACAATTTCACACACACACACATACACATACATCCATACATAACATGACATTTATATAAGGAAACCTGAAAACAACAAAAAGAATTTGAAATTCTAAATAAAATAAAAAAAAACATGAATTAGATGCTGAAATAGCAACTGCAACTAATGGAACTCAAATGTAAATACAAGATAAACAGCAACATCACTATCACCAACAACAGCAACAACAACAACACCAAAGGCAACACTAAACCCAAAAACCCAACAAGAACAATATTTTTTATTCCACCTTGATTTTGGCAAGATTTTCTCTCAAACTCCGTCTCCATTAATGTAAAACAACAACAAAAGTATCTGTTTAAAATATATTTCATTTACATACACATAAATTTCTATACAGTGGAACCTGGTTAAACTCTAGAAAAATATATATTACAAATTACAATACAGAATATCAATATTCTACTGTATTATTATGTTATTTTCAACATAACCTGCAAAACATTAATCTCAACAGGAATATGAACTAAAACAACAACAACAACAACAACTAAAATACATTAAGAACAACTGTTGATGAGCATAATGATGTTGCTGATAGTTGTTTCATGTTTAAGATTGTTATCATGTAGTTAGTCCCTCCGTCTATCTGTCTGTCTGTATATTTGTCTGTTTGTTCGGTCCCTCGCTCGGTCTGGTGGGGGTTGGTAGATGTACACATTTTCATGTTCTCAATCACAATATGTCTTCATTTAAATAAAAAGTTCGTAAAAGTTTTATTCTTTATACAATTTTGTTTTTATTCGTCGTACTTTTATTTAGTATAAAAGATTAATTAGAGCATAAGTTAGTTTTGAGATTTACGCATAAACTAGACAAATATATATATTTTTTATGTTTTACAGAAGACAACAGGGAAGCAGTAGCGAAAAGGAGTGAAGAGATAGTTTTGAACATAAATACTGAACTTAATTTTCAGTTTTAGCAAAATATTGAATTTAACGTAGTCTGAAGCGTAGTAATATAGCGTAGCAATGTAATTCGCCTATGACGTAGTCTATAATGTTATCTGTAGCGCTATATTGACATTAGTTTTTGACGTAGTGGCGAAAAGAAGTGAAAAGATAGTTTTGAACATACATTTTCAGTTTTAGCAAAATATTGAAATTTAACGTAGTCTGAAGCGTAGTAATATTGCGTAGCATTGAAATTCTCCTATGACGTAGTCTATAGTCTATGTTTTCTGTAGCGGTATATTGACATTAGTTTTTGACGTAGTCAATAGTGTAGTCTATAATCTTGTCCTAAGTCTAATTAATCATTTAGTCTAAAGCGTTGCCAGCTGTTTGGACTAATACAGATTTTACATTTTATAACATTGTCTATAGTTTAGCATATTAATTGTATACTTTATATACAGTTTAGTTCATGTTACAGTTTTTAGCGTAGTATATAACGTACTTAGTCTAAACAAATTTATATTTTTATCTGAAGTCTTGCTTATAACGTAGCCTACAGTTTAATCTATAACGTAATATTTGTTATAGTCTATAATAAAGTCTATCCTATAGTTTGATTTATGTCATAATCTAGTTTGTAGTCAATAGCGTAATCTTCAATCTTGTTTAAGTTTTGTTTAAGTCAATTTAATAACATAGTTAAAAATCTATGTTATATTACATTCTTGGTATCCAGCCAATTACGTAGTCTTAATTTTAACATATTTTAAAATAGTATATGATACTTTATATACAGTTAAGTTTACACCATAAACCTTAGCGTAGTTGCGTAGTAAAGTTTATGAAGTAATTTGTAGTTTAGTTTGAAATCTTATCTATAACATTGAATAAAGTTTAACCTATAACGTTATTTTATAGTTAGTATTGCCTAATATACAATCTAATCTACTATAGTTCAGCCTACGATATATTCTATGCTCCAATTTATGACGTAGACTTCAGTTCAGCAAGTTACATAGTCTATAGTTTCATCTATTGTGGGCTGTTTTTAAGTCCATTCTTTTTTTCTATAATTTAATCTTTAGTCTAGATTTCAACAAACTTTCAAGTCTTTAATGTAGTCTTCATTCTAGCAATAAGTCTGTCGTTTTAAATCTATTAAGCAAAACATAATTCAGTCCATACTGTACCCTATAGTCAATACCAATAGTTAGTATAGTATAGAATGTAATTTGTAATGTAGTTTAGTTTGCAAAATATTTTGCAAATAAACTATAATCTATAATATAGATTAAGTTTATCACATTACGTAGTACAAAGTGTAGTTCGTAACAGTCAAAGACACATAGTCTTAAACTGTCTTTATAGTGTTCTATTGAAAACAGAATAGTAACCAATTTATCTGGAAGATATTATTATGAATGACATAGTCATGTCTATAACAACTACTATATTTATTTATATACCTATAACGTAGTCTACAGCTAAGAGTTTAGAGTGGCTTATTGCTTAGTTTATAGACTAATTTTAAGCCTGAATAATCTTCAATTAGTTCATAGCGTAAATAGTATTCTATCTATAGTCTATAACCACTTTTTAGTTGTATAATTTTAGATACTAACTAGTTTTTAGTTTATACTATTTCTGTAATTAGCCTATAGCGTAGTCTTTAAAGCTTGGATTATAGTCTTATCCATTATTTACCAAATAGTCTTTCTAGTTTTCAATTTTATTTATTTTTCTATCAAAAATTCAGATAATTTTATCTAATCCAAAAGGATCTTGGACTTAATTCCTTTAAGGCTGCTTATTACTATATTTAAATATAGACAACAACAACAATAACAATTATTAATTGTAGTTTTATTGTGAGCGTGTATGTAAGTGTGTTTATGTGTGTGAGTGTGTATTTTGTTCCGTTCTAAACATTAAATACAATTTAAATGTGTGTGTGTGTTTACTTGCATCAGTACTGAAATCTCTATATTTGTATATCTGAATATCTGGGAAATTAATAATAATGTTTACACATACATTTTGATTTACAAACGCACGCACACACACACATATATATACAATAACAGTAATAGAAATATAAATCAACAAAGCATTTTACAGTAAACATGTATTTAAATGTTTCACTGTGTGTGTGTCTGTGTATTTATGTTCAAATAGTGCTGCAGGATATAATGAGAAATTTGTGTTTTATATATTCATTCGTGCTCTCTTTCTATCTGTCATCATGACAGTTATTATAGAAGACATTTAAAATCTTTTACTTTAACTAACACACACATACACACATACAAACACACACAATTATATGCTGAGTGAGTAGGAAAATGTAACAAAATTTATGCAATTAAATTTATCTGACAACAATAAATTCATCATGTTTTAGAATTATTTTTATTGTCACAAAATCTGCCTCCATGTAATTTTCATTATTTTATTCATTATTTTTTTGCCTGAAAATTTATATTTAATAATTTTTAAAAATAAATTTTAAAGTATATAAAAAGCTGTAAAATCTTGTAATATTTTCAATTTCATCTTTTGAACCAAAATTCCTGCTTCCTTATTGAGTAGAGTAATTTGAAAATAAATACAAATTTTATATTTTATAAAGTAATTGGTTCAAACTATCAAACATGTTGTATTATATTTACCATAAAACATTGAACGAACAAATATGTTCTACTCTTCATTCAATAGCATACATTTGGGAAATTTCATCATTATCATCAACAACAGCATACTTTAGAGGGCTCATATGAATAATGTGGCACGTGATGGAAAGTAAATGTAAAATTAATTAACAATAAGAAGAAGAAAATAATAATTAAATAAAAACTTAACAATTAACTTGATGAGTTCCAAAGAATCCTATAGAAGAAAACTTTTAACAGTTAAGTAAAAAAAAAAATGATTGGGGTTAATAATAAAGTTTAATACATACTTTTAGGCAAAGAGGAAAATTTATGAAAATTAGGATAATTATATTGGACTACAAGATATCTAATATATCATCCTTCTTAACCTAAAGTAAGTCTATTATTTGTGTTTGATTGTTTGGGTCTTATAGACAACAAAACTACTGGACCGAATTTGTTGAAATTTAATTCACTACTAATTTATTTCTAGTTCAATTCTAGCTGAGTTCTTGTTTAGTTTTAGTTCAGTTCTCGTTCAGTTCTAGTTCAGTTTAAGTTCTATTTCATTTTCAGTCCAGTTCTAGTTCAATTCTAGTTCAGTTCAAGTTCAATATAAATGGAAATCAGTGGATAATTTCCGCAAAGGTCACATTATATAGAGATGTAGAGTAAGAATATGAGAAAAAAAGGTTTCAAAAACTTTATTTCACTTTAAAATATTGCGAAATGCTTCACTGTTTGTTGTAGTCTAAAATGTATTAAAACCTGAAATGTTTTTTTTTCTTTTTTACATTTTAAAGTTCCTGTCTAATGTGCAGACAGATACCGAAAGCTTTTTAGTTTAAACAATGAAAGATGAACATCATGAATTTTAATTAAAAATGGAAACATTTTTTCAATGTTTCCATTTTTTTCTAATTTGCCATTTTTAAGTAAGACTTTTTGGAAACCCGAACCAAGAAAAAAAACAAAAACAAAAATGCGAAACATAATAAAAACTTAAACAAATGTGTTTTATAAACCCCACAATCTTACTTTAGGAAAAAACTGAAACCCAAAACACAACCACTTCCACCACTGACAGCAACAAAAAAGTTCGCATCAATTTTTCTAAGCGAACAAAAAAACAAAAACATGTTGCTTCATTCCTCATCAAACACATAAAAATTAAGGTTTTTTTTCTTGTTAAAGATACGAAAATTTATAAGTCTCTTGTGTGTTTAAGCACAAAAACAATGAAGGATAATGATACAAACATATACGCACTCACACACACACACACACACAATCACTTACACAAATTTAGTTATTTAAATATTAAAGCAAGAAAAATGGAAGAAAGAGAAAAAATGTTATGCTTTTCAGAAGACTCATTGAAGCGATAATTCGGAGATGAAATACATATAAACAAGTTCAGACAGTTTGAAGGAGAAACAGGCAGACAGACAAAGACAAAGATATTTTACTCCTCGTTGTCATTAACAACAACAACAACAACCGAATATAAACAAACGCGTTTCTTGGGGTTTTTAAAGAAAAAATTCCTTTGGGAGTCATAAGAAAATTCTATTTTTTTATATTTTAATCCTTGAAGATCAACAAAATTGTTTTAATTTTTTTTCGCTTTGTGTAGCGTTATGTAGTTGATAAGGAGTCGTGTCGAGTCGCTGTCTAAACATTTAAAAAAAAACAACAAAACTGTCGCCTTCAAAAAAAATTTTCTTTCCTGGAAGCATGTATGCGTGTACGTGTGTTTTGTGTTTATGTGTTGGTATATGAATTATTTGAAAACAATTTCGTTTTAATTTTTTTATTATTAAACTTTTTGTAAAGTTTCTTTTTATCTAAAACTTTTGTTAGTTGTTTTAACATGAGACGATATTTTCTTTTAATTTTTTGTTAAATTTCATAAAAAAATCATTTTACAGTTTTGTCACAAAAATTATTTATGTTTGAAGAAAAATGTCATTTAAATTAATGTCCTTTAATTTGTGTTGGTTAAAAAGCTTTAAAGCATAAAATTTATGTTAAAAATTTTTAATATTTTTTAAAGTAAAAAAAAGATAAATTTCAAGGATTTTTGAAGAATTTCAAATTTACCTTTTTAAAAAGCTTTTCTAACTGTTTGCAAATATTACATAAAAGCTTTTTAATTTTATACTCTTATGAAGCTTTTCAAAATTATTTTTGTTAGAAAATATAAATTCAAACCTTAAAGTTTTGTTAAAATTTTTATTTAAAACTCTTAAGCTTGGACAGATTTCAATTAAAAAGCTTTTTATAAGAGTTTCTTTCAACTTGTTTAAATAAAGTGGTTTTAAATTTAATAAAAGTTTAAATTTTTAAAAACCTTTTAAATAAAATAATTATAAATTAAGCTTTTTAAACTGATTTGTAGAGGATTTACAAATCATATAAAAACTTTGTTAATAATATGTAACTTTTTTTGAAAAAGCTTTTAATGGAAAGGAATATTATTATATGTAAGGAACTTTGAAAAAAAACTTTAACAAAGCTTTTTAAAGCATTTAAAAAATTCTGAGATTTTTTAAAAGCTGTTAAAAAGCTTGGTTAATAGCTTTTTAGACTACGTAAGAAGTGAAATCGAAAAAAGTAATCAGATTATTAATTTCAGAGAATAAAAAACATATTTAATAATTTAAATCATATAAAAAAAGCTTCTTTGTGAAGCTT
>PYHX02000495.1:4240711-4282384 GCA_004302925.2 Cochliomyia hominivorax | reverse complement strand
ACATTATAAAATTGATATTCAATTTTTGACAGTTTAAATCGATATCAAAGGAAATCTGTGCAAAATAACGCCATGAAAATTGGTGTTTGCATGGCGTGATTATGTAAGCGTTTTTTAGTAATTTTAGCGATTTTTGGGATTTTCAGCGTTTTTTTTAATTCAGATAAATCAGCTTGCTAATTAACAAATTTATTCATTTACAAACTAATTTAAGACAGCCAATGTGTGTGTAAACAGGTTGCTATATGATGTAATTATTTAAGCGTCTTAAATGCTCTGCTACTTTAGCGATTTTTGGTCATTGTTGTTAGCGTAACCTCTCGAGTAAGAAAATCTAATTTTTAGGCGTCTCCTTCATAGTGATAAGATGCCAAGTGTTCATTGCCAAAATCCCTATTAAAGATACATTATGTTACCTCATACGACAAGTCCATGTCAAAATTACTAATCAGTAATTTTATTTTCATTAATATTTTTTTCAAGAAAAATTTTTCACTTCCTTGAAAGTTTAAAGTTGACTTAAGAGGTATTGAGAACCGATGTGAAATAAAAACTAAAATATAGTTTTTGTCTGTGAAATTTCCAATTTTATAATTCGAGTTTTCCATGTGTGAAATTAAATAATTTTTAAAGTTTTGTAATTTTGCGTTTTTCTTGGCATTTTAGCGTTTTTCCTCTCTATTATAGAACTGACAATATTGCCAAAAACATACACGTGAAGTGAATTTTTCTTTCAAAATGTTTGTTGGGTTTTAATGGCGTCGTTTTGGCAAATTGTAATAATTTTTCTTACATACAAACAAACATGTTTGTGGTAAAGTTTTAGATTTAATTTCTTGATTTACGATTTTATGTTTTTATTTTTGTGGTTGATCTTTTGCGAATTTGTTTTTGTTTTTTGTTATTTATAGTTTTAAATAATAAAAAAAACATTAAAATAATCAACCTACGACTGAGTGATTTACAACAAACATAAAATTTTCTGCCAAAAGACAAGCAGTTCCACAGTCACTCAGTCAGTCAGTCAGTCAGTCAGTCACTCAGGTAAAAAGTGAACAAAAAGAAAACGCATAATAAATTCGATTTTATTTATATTTAAAAATCAAATTAACAACATTTAACATACATAAAGATGAAGAAGAAGAATTGCATTAAATTGGCATCATTGTTGTGAAGAATGAAGAATTTTTTGTTTTGTTTTGTTTTTGCGTTTGGCATATAATTCTGTTGGTGAATTTTAGTCTATTTTATGACATTGAAATTTTTATAATAAAAAGTGCTAAAATTCATTATAATGAAATAATTTTGAAATATTTTTTTTCAAAATATTTTCAACTTTTATTAAATAATTTGCATATATTTTGTATTCAAAATAAATAAATAAAAAATTTTATTTAAATTAAGAAAAATATATATATTTTTTAAAATTTATTCTTCACAGTGACCTACAGATTTAATTTTGTGAGTGTAATAAATAATTTAAATTATGATTTTAATTTTTTTTCTTACATTTATTTTTCTTTTATTATTTTTATTATAAAATAAAATTTATGTTTTTAAAGAATTTTTTATTAGACAGAGAAAACAAGGTCATCATCATCATCTTTATCATCTTCATCATCATCTTCATTATCATCTTCATTTATGAAATTGAAGATTTTGTTTCGTTTTCTGGTCCATTATAACTCGTGCACTCACTTTATTGCAGTGTCATTCAAAAGTGTAGTTTAGTGTTGTCTTGTTCTTCTAAGTGACATAATATTCAATTAAGTTTATTAATTGATTTTTATTGATGAATGTCGAAGTCACTGCCATACATACATACACACGCAAATACGAGGTATGTTTCAAAATTGTATTTTTTTATAAAAAAAATGTTTCCTATAAAATCGTTTACTTTTTGAAACATTTTTTGGAAGTTTGCTCCGATTTATTCAAATTTTTTTATAGATTTTTGAATAAACAGCATTATATTGCTCACCACTGTAAAGCACTCTATAAATTTAAAGGTGGCAATAGACCCTGAAAAGATAATTAAATATATTGCAGGATGCAAACCTTTATGCGATCAGCCCCTCTAAAGTCATCAGGTGTATCGTAGGGAGACAGTAAAAAACATGTATGCACGTGGCTTCACGATACAGCTGTCTTTTCTCTAAGTGAAAACAGTCTGACAGCAGAGCTTAGGCCAACTTTTAGTAGAACCAATTTTTGTATTTTTTGGTCACCGATTTTAGTCAGATTATCATAAAAAGACGGTCAGGATTATATGAGAACATCCCAATGACCAAATGGCAATTAACTTAAGTGATGAGAAATAAACCGATCCACCAAGTCAACTCCTGAAGTTTTTTAAATATTAAGTTTAAAGGGAAATTAAGTCGGTTAAAATCGTTTTAGTAGAAAAGAAACTAAACTGAACTTTCAACAGTTAATATCTTGATAATTAATAAAGGGAATCTCACGAAAATTGGCAATTGAATAACACATGAATATGCCACGGGGGAGTGGTATCACCCAAAGTAACGAAACTTTTAAAAAATATCTCTGAAACTGTTTATAAAATCTGGCGCTTGGATGAAGCGATAATGACAAAATATCTAAGAAAAGGTTATTTTGGGATAGGACATGGGGGGATTTTCAATATGATCTTACATTTAAACTTGCCTACGCTTCTACTAAGGAGTGAGATCAAAAATATCTTAACATACATTGTTTTATTTATTTTTATTTGATTGAAATTATTTACAGAAAAGAACTATACCTTTTCGGAAATCCTTTCATTCGCGTTTTTTAGTGCTTTCTGTCACTTTGTTCGAACTGATAGTCCATCTCTGTTTAAAGTCTACCATATTTTTAGACACCTTTTTTTGCCAGCTCTTTAATTTTCTTTTAACAAGAGTCCAGTATCTTTCCCCTGGCCTTAGCTTCGGGCAGTTTGGCGTCAGTTGTAATAAACGATTGGCTTTTTTGCCGTAACAAAAACTCCGGGTCCTAATCTTTTCTTCAATATTCCCTAGATCAGTAAGTTGCAAAACTCTGTTTCGTCATCCGTTATGTAGTAAAAAAACTTTATTTTCGTGATCTGTTTTTGTCCTTTAAAGTTTTTACCACGTTCCGTGCGTAAGGAACTTTCCTATCGAATTGCATCATGTAGAACAGGTTATTTACGAACAAGTTTCTCTGTACAGTTTTATAACAATGAAAACAGTCTGACAGCAAAGCTTTGACCAACTTTTAGTAGAACCAAGTTTGGTATTTTTTGATCACTGATTTTAGTCAGATTATCAATAAATCGATTATTTTGACAACAAACATAATAACTGATATGTTTTACAAGGGAAACTCGATCAAAAGGAGAATCAAATAATACCTGGATTAAAATTTTTAATGGAAAATGTGTGTTGGGAATTTTTCGATCCCACACCTTATCAATCTGAGACATTTCATTAAAATCGAAAAGCCGTTCAAAACTTGCAGATTTATTTCCATTTAAATTACTACACTTAATTATTTATCGATTGACCCTCGTTATCATAAATATTGTTCTTTTCATTTCACTCTTTTTTTTTACTTTTTCACTTAATAAAAATTGTGATTTTGAAAAAAAAGAAAAATGATGCAACAATGTCATTTATTTTTAAATTAAAAATTATTTAATTAAAAAAAATTGTTCAATAAACAACAAAGTTGATGGAATAATTTCGAAAGAAATAAGATTTTGAAAATATTGAAAACAAATAAAATTCAAAATCAAGTTCAATTTTGAAATAAAATAAAAATTAAAAAAATTTGAAAAAAAAAATTCTTAAAAGAAAATACATTTTCAAATACTGAAAAAATGAACTAAATTGACAACAACAAAAAGGTCAATGGAAAGCCGGAATGAACGAATGAATGAATGAATGAATGAAATTTAAACGAATTTAAAATTTTTGAAAAGAAACATTTTGAAATTCCAAATAAACTAATGCTTTTTTGAAGCGGAAGAGGAAAAAGAGAGAATGGGGGACAGTAAATGTATCAGAGATTGAAAAAACGCATAAAATAATTTTAACTTCTAAAAACACACCCTCATATTTCTTCTTCTTTCTTTTTCTTTTATAATGATTTTGTAAAGAAAAAACGATTAAATGAAATATTTAATGTATTTTAAAAGTAATAAATTGTTTGTTTATTAAATGGAGGGGAATTTGTGATGGTTTGGTTTTTCAGTCATTCACTCATTCATTCCTTTATTTTTTCATTTTAATGGGGGTTTTCATAATAATTATCTCTTAAATAACAACAACAACAGCAGCTGCAGTAAATCAAACCGAATTTAAATCCCCAAATAATAAAAAAAGATTTTTTATATGCGATTCCATTATTTCCATATTTAAATTAGAGTCCAAAATTGTGTTTTTTTATTTAAGAATTAAATTCCGAAATGTTTGCCCTCATTTTTATTCCCAAACACCTGTAACTCCAAGTAAAGTATTAAAGAGATTTAGGATTTGTTTTAGTGGAATTACAGTTATAACCCTCCACAAGTGGTGCAGAGGGTATATTAAATATATCATTCCATGTGTAACGCTAAGAAGGAATCATCTATGACCCCAAAACAAAACCTAAGTCGATTCAGCTAAGTCCATCTGTTCGTCTGTTGTTGGCACACTCAAATCCAGAATAATTAACAGAGCTTAATGAAATTCGGCTTGAGTATTTTCTATAGTCCTGTGAATTTTCCAATTTAAAATCAGTAAAATCTGTTTAATATATAAATAAATATAGCCCGATATCTGAGACAACATCTAAATTCTTTCGTACTTTTGTATAATTTTCAATTATAAACCGACAAATTATTGTTTAATCGATATTAAGCGATATTTGAAAAAATCTTAATACTCTAATACTCCGACCCCTGAACCCCAGTACTCCTCCAAGTTAATTGGAATAAATTTCAAGAATCTTCATTTTATTAATTTTACTAAAACTATTTAAAAGTTCCAAAGTTTCAGAATTGTTATTCCCAATAAGAGCTGTTTTTGCATTAAACCGATCATAAGAGCCCCCTTAAAAGAGGGTGAGGGAAAACAGAGAGGTTACAACAATGCAGAGGGAAAAGAGATTTATGTTCAAAATTTGTGCCAGTACAAATATACTTTTGTATATAAACAGTAAATGAATACCGAACTCCAAGCAAAATGGTTGAATTCAAAACAAGACACGTACATATAAACAAAGTTTCGGCGAAATAGGACTCAGTTTATTTAAACAGTCATCGTTAGAGGAAAAGATATGTTTGAGGTAACAATAAACGAGAAGCAACATAATATTGTTTTTAGATATTGTTACCGCAATGTGATTTTCCACTAATAAAAATATTTATTATTATCGCTAACAAAATTATTGTTATTGCAACTTAAAAATATTGTTATGCCAATAAAAATATTGTTAGTTTAATAAATATTTTTTTTGTTCGCATTATTTTGTTATTGAATAAAACAAACAATTAACATGTTGGTGATAACAATAAATGTTTGCCTCAAATATATTAGTGTTTAAGACGAACATATTGCGAAATGTCGTTTCTCTGCGTGTATGCAAAATAAAGATTTATTGGAAAATTTTATATCTTCTGAGCTAATTAGTCTTATCGGACTTTTTCTTAGAATAAGAAGACTTTTGGGACCATTATGTTATATTTAATGGTCACTTTTCATTCACTTTTGAAGTTTTCTTCAAATGCTGTCATGGGAACAAGTAAAAATTAACAGACCTTAATAGATCATAAAAGCTGATCTCTATAATATATTTTTTTTGTTTCAGTCAAATTTCCGAATTTTAAGTTTTTAATTTTTAATAAAAATTTGATTTTTTTTATGAAAATTTGTAATTTAAATGAAAATGAAATTAATAAAAATAGTGACAAAAATTTAATTCGTAAAAATCTAAATTTGAATTATTTGCATTTTTAGTGAAAATATTAATTAAATTAAAAATTATGATCCGTTTTCATATTTAATTTACTTTCACAATATTTTCACATTGAAAATAAATTCTCTTGTGTCAAAAAAGAGAGTAAAATACAGATGTAAATAAATAAATATTGATGTTAATTGTTAAAATGTTTGTGTGAGTGGACGAGTAAAATTATGGAAAAAAATATTATTATTTTTTTATTTAAATTAATAAATATTTATTTTCTTTTATTATTTTATTGTCATTAATAATGCAAAAGCAGCAATAAAAGTTCATGGGAAAATTTTTATTTGCAACAATAAAAATTTACCTCCAAAAACAGAACAGAAAAAATTAAATACATTTCAATTTGTGACATGAAAGTTCTTTTTTTCACAGAATTTCATTTGCTACCTGACGATGAAGCTTTTTTTGTTTAACTTAATTAATTTGTTAATAAAAAGTTCTGAATATTTTATTATAAAAATTTATGTTTATGAAAATAATGGAAAAACGAAAAATAATTATCAAAAGAAAATGTAGAAAAAACAAAATGAGACAGGTATTTAAACCTGAACACTGAGAGAAATATCATGAATTTTTGGTGAAAAATTAAGTTTTTAGCGAGAATTGGAATTTTAAGTGAAAAATATTTTTTTATGAAAAATTGAAATTTTAATGAAAATTTGAAAATTTTAGTAAAAATTTTAAAACTTTAGTGAAAATTTTATATTTTAAGTGAAAATTTGAATTTTAAGTGAAAATTTAAATTTTAAGTGAAAATTAAAAATTTTAGTGAAAATTAAAAATTTTAGTGAAAATTTGAAATTTAATGAAAATGTGAATTTAGTGAAAATTTGAAATTTTAGTGAAAATTTGAAATTTTAGTGAAAATTTGAAATTTTAGTGAAAGATTGAAATTTTAGTGAAAGATTGAAATTTTAGTGAAAATTTGAAATTTTAGTGAAAATTTGAAATTTTAGTGAAAATTTGAAATTTTAGTAAAAATTTGAAATTTTAGTGAAAATTTGAAATTTTAGTGAAAATTTGAAATTTAATGAAAATTTGAAATTTTAGTGAAAATTTGAAATTTTAGTGAAATTTTTAATTTTGATGAAAATTTGAAATTTTAGTAAAAATTTGAAATTTAAGTGAAAATTTTATACTTTAAGTGAAAATTTAAAATTTAAGTGAAAATTTTAAATTTTAAGTGAAAATTTAAATTTTAAGTGAAAATTTAAATTTTAAGCGAAAATTTAAATTTTAAGTGAAAATTTAAATTTTAAGTGAAAATTTAAATTTTAAGTGAAAATTTTAAATTTTAAGTGAAAATTTAAATTTTAAGTGAAAATTTAAATTTTAAGTGAAAATTTAAATTTTAAGTGAAAATTTAAATTTTAAGTGAAAATTAAAAATTTTTAGTGAAAATTTGAAATTCGAGTTTAAATTTGAAATTTTGGTGAAAATTTGAAATTTAAGTGAAAATTGTAATTTTGATGAAAATTTGAAATTCTAGTAAAAAAAATTCTATTTAAAAAAAACAGACGGACAGACAGACGGCTAAATCGATTCAGTTTTTGATTTGATTTGAAAAGCCGAATAAAAAAATTAAATATAAATTTAATATAAATTTTATTGAATTTGCTACCTTTTTTCCATTAACTTCTAGTCTCTATTTTCTCAAAATTTTGTTTACACACACATATACTTACATACATATAGACATATGTAAAGTTTTATATGATTAAGTGCGTCGCCAAATTGAATTAATTACCTTATTTGATGTCACTTGTGTAAACATATTTTTTTACATATTTTACTTGTAAATATTTACATGTAAAACAACAACAACAATAATAACATCAATATAAATTATACAAAATATGAACTTTTTTGTTTAACATATCGTCAAATAAAATGCTGAGGGACTTAAGAAGAATATAGAAAACATTAGGGGAGATCAAAAAAAGAAAATAAAATTTGTAAAAAAAATATTGAAAGGGAATTGGAAATATTGTTCTGAAAATAAGATATCTAATGATATATAAAAATCTTAATTGATATTTTTAATTCGGAACCACCCTACTACTCATATATTTCATATTTATAAAATAAACATTTTTTTATCGTAAGTTACAAGTGTTGCCCTTTAGATAGAGGTGGATGGATGGTTCGTTGGTTGGTTGGATGGAACATTAAATGAAGTATATAATTTACTATGTACATAAGAATATTTCAGACTGTTGTGTTCCTATAACGTTCAAAATGTATGTGTGTGTGCGTATATATATTTATTTAAGCAGCCATAATTTATGTTAATACATATACATACGCACATAAGTAATAAATGTAATAAAATAACAAACATAAAAAGAGAAGGTGAACTTTTTGAGTTCAAAATGTTCTCAATGTTTTGGGGTTTATGGTCTTCAACCAAAAATAACTGGATCATAAAGTTTATTTTTGCAAAAAATGTATATATTTTTAAACAACTGAGGCAACAAGGGCCAAAAAATATACTACTCCAATATATATGTATGTTATAGGGATTATTGGAAATGGATCAGATGTCCTGATTAATTAACTACCGTTTTAGAAAAATTGCAAAATGTGTCTCATTTTGTCCTGAAACTGGGGACTATAAATTGTTCAGCAGAAAATGTAAAAACAAAGTGGAAATGGATCTTATATGAGAGCTATAACTATATACGGACCGATATTTGCCTAATTAGTTTTGTATATTAAGGACAGTTAGGAAATGTATTGTTTTAAAAGTTTTATCAGTTTAGATTTAAGTGTTTTACACGTTATCCTAGAAGGGATCTTATATGAGAGTAAAATATGGACCGATAATCTTGATATAAGTTATATAAATATGGACCGATAATCTTGATATAAGTTATATAAGTTAAGCGAGTTAAAACAATAATTGTGAGAATTTCGATAAAATTGGTTTTATAAGCTCAAATACCTATTCCGGGAAGAGACCTTGTATTGAAGCTAAAAAATATATAAACAGACATTCCAAATAAGTAAGAAATATTTAAATCAGTTACAAAAACAATTTTATCGAATTTCAATACATAACAAAGAGTTTTGTGAGTTTAAAACCTTATTCCGAGAAGGAGCTTTATATGGGAGCTAGATAAAATAGTATCCCCAGCACAATCCATATATTCCCCTTTAACATTTTTTCTACTGATCCTATGACAATGACGTTTTGTAGTTAATGATTTAAATGCTCCTGCTTTTTATAGATCAATTTTGTTTAAATCCAATTAGTTTTGATTGTTAGTTTTCAAAGAGTTTTCAGATATCGGTCCATAACTTTTTCATACTGAACCAGTAAAGCAAACTGAAGAGGACTTTAACAAATATCCATGAGATAGTTTTCTACAGATGGACAAAGCTAAATCGACTCATTAGTTGATTTGATGAAAGAATATGATGGTTCCGTTTTAGCCCTACAATACATTACGAAATTTGTTTAGGAATTTGCTCACATATTTGATGAAATTTAATTGATTTTAATTGATTTTGTATCGCTGTTAAAAATTTTATTAGATAATTTTTCTTGGTGTAGCAAAGACATGAACATTAGGGTAATTACTCAGCCTATTGATGTAGGGTGTAAAGAAGTAACTTATTAGAAATTTATGAGCCTTTTCATTTATAAAAAATACCTTAAATAAATTTTATAATTAAAGATACTTTTAATATGAATGAATTTTAATATGTCGAAAAGCGCATATTTTATATTCCAATCGCGCAAATTTATTAACATTATTTTCGTCCCAAAGGGAGTTAAAAAGGTTTAAAAATATTTTTTTTGACATGAAAGAACATTTCACTAGATTTTTCTTAAAAAAAAACGAGAATCTTCCCAATTAATGTTTTCATAGACATCAATTACTTCTGTAAGAAGTTTATGGCTTGACTGGACGTCTTACCTAAACTGGTTTTTCTCTAGTCGAATATTAAATTTTCATGTATTTGTATATGACAAAAATACTAATATTTTCTGACCGGAGACATTATAATGCCCATCGTACTCTAAAAACGACTACTGTTTGATAAAAAAATTGATTAGAGCGAGCGTTCATTCAATGTCATATTTTGTTGTTTCATTCGCACATAGACAAAGTGTATGGGAGGGCACACAAAAGTTTTGTAGAAATAAGGCGTGTCACACCAGCTGTTATCATGTGACATTTCGTTAAGATTCCTCTAACAGTTCAAAAGTTACAGAATTATAAAAATTATTACTGAAAAATCCCTTTGAAACAGTATGAATTCTTAAAAATAAAAATTTCGAAAAAATTCTTCTTTAATGAATCCAGAGACCGAACCGGGAATTTTTCGTACTTACAATATTTTCAAAATATTTTACCAATAAGACGTGAGGCAAGTCTTACCTGTAAAGAAAATATAAAGAATAAAAATTAGTAACTATTTTTTTAGATATATTTTATATGTTTAATAAATTAATTTAGCAGCTCATAATTTAATTAAATGTCAACTTGACAGTCAACATAATTATAATTTTGACAGTGTCACTCAACAGCTAATTAAAAAAAGTTTTCCAATTGACAGTTCCCATTAAAAGTGAGTGAAGATAAAAGAAACCCCTTAAATATTTAATATTTTAAATAAATAAAACTCTCAGCAAATTAGATTATAAATGAAGAGCAAAAATTTTTATAGGAAATAGATCAGAGGTGCCCAACCATACTCATACTACATTTGCCTTAGTGTGTATGCAGCAGCTAAAATTACTTTGAATGAAAGCTCGCTCTGCTTAAATTGATGAGAGAGCAGCAGTCGTTTATAAGGACTAAGATCGAAAAATGCTTAACATACATATTTGTTGATAAAAACGAAACTACTAAACTCACAGTTTTAATTTTTTATAGTTTTAATCACTAGTGATGAAAACTATTTCTTACAAAGGGCTAACCTTATAGAGCCCTTTGTAACAAATGACTGGCTTGTTTCGCCGCAACTGTATATTGCTTGCCATACCAAGAACTTTTTGAAAATTTGTGGCTGATTTTGGCTTCTAAACTTTTCTTTAGAATTCATTCATGCAACAGCAACATACAAACCAGGAAGTTGCAAAAAATCTTCCAGTACATATGTTGGTCTAGAAATTTTTAGCCCCATTCCTGTCAGTAACTTTCTGAGTTCCGTATGTTTTTAAATCTGTATTAGCTTTAAAGCAGCCCGGTTAGTTTAGTTCGACCACTTCTGAACTAACCAGCTCTTTAGAAACATCATGTGTGGGTAATTTCTTCTACCTGAACCAGATTTTCTATCAACTGACAGGTTCTTCCGATACTGTTTAAAAACGTTAGTAATAGTTAGGTCAACTTTTTTCTAGGACTAAGTTTGGTTTTGTTAAAAATATTTATAATTTCAATATGAACTGTTTTCTAGTCACTCATTTTAATAATTAATATAATTATTTGTATGAAACAACGTGTGTTAATAACTTTTCGATTTCACTCCTTAGTGTTTAGTCTAAGTCGAGAAATCTGTATTTTGGGCACCTCTGAAATAGAATAGAAATAATTAATAATTTTTAATATTTTTTTAGAAAAAAAACTTTGCTAAGTTTAGAAACAGCAGCCCAAAAATATGCAGCACATTTTGAAAGTGTAAATATTAAATTTTATGTTTTAAAAAATAATGTTATTTTTTAACAATAAATTCTATATAAAATTTAAATTAATTAAATTATAATTATTATTAAAGTTAACTTTTCCCTTTGCAACATTTTTTAAAATACTGCATTTCAATTTATATTTATAAGCCTAAAAATATGCAACACATGTTTAAATTTAAATTTCAATTTGAATATTTTGAGGAAAAAAAAATACAAACATTTAAACAAATTCCACAAATCCCCAGTAATATTTCATTTTATTTCAATTTATTATATGTTTTTGTTGTTGTTGTTGCTTTTGTAGACTTATTTATATAACAGATATTTTTATTTGTTGTTGTCGTTGTTGGTTTTGTGTGGGTTTTAGATTTAAATAAAGATTTGTTAAAGATAAAATTTCAATTTATGAAAACTGTTTTCATTTTCCAAGATTGACAAATAACCATGTTTTTTTGTTGTTGTTTTTGTTTTTGTTTTAATCAACAACGTCATCCGTCAAAGGCATTAAATTCAGAAAATACCAAAAAAAGGAGTAGGTCATCATCATCAGAAGTAGCAGTAGTAGCAGAGGCAGTAGCAACAGCAACATTAACATTCACAAATAAATTGCTCGTTTTATTTATTTGTTTTTTTGTTTTGGTTGTTTTTGTTTTATTTAATTCAGTAAAACCTTGACCCATAAAATATAAATTGTATAACTCTTAAGGCCACAAGAGTGGAACGATTTTCTGTTTCAGTATCTTTATCTTGTTATCGTTGTTGTTGGTTTTTGTCAGAATTTTATTTAGTTTTAATAATGATAATAAAAAATAAACATAACATATTTTAAGGGTAAATGAAATATTGCATATTTTTTGGCGCATTGAAGTAATATTTCAGTTATTTAATTTTTCTTTTTTTCCTTATTCCACTTTTCACTCATTGCTGTTTTATGACTGTTTATCATTTATTACTTTTATACCCTCCACCATCACAAGTGGTGAAGAGTGTATATTAACTTTGTCATTCCATGTGTAATGCTAAGAAGGACACGCTCACATCCATAATAATTGGCAGAGCTCAATGAAATTTGTCTTGAATATTTCATATAGTTCAGAGAAAACCAGCAAAAAAGGTTTAGTATATTCAAAGATATAGACCGATATCTCATTAGGTGTTACTGAATTATATATATATGAAAAACTTTTATATGTTGTATGTGTTTGTCAGTTATTATGTATGTGTGTATGTACGAACATAACGCATTAACCTAACATGCATTTATGGTGGAGGGTATTGAAGATTCGTCACAGCCGAATATTCTTACTTGTTTCTTTTGCAAAAAATGATGAAATGTTTCTTTCTCATACAAACACAATAACATACACTCACACATATATAGTTTTTTATTTATATACTTCCTTTTTAGCTGGAGGATAATCTCTTTTTCTAAGAGTTCGTGTTTTTTTTCGACAATAATTATGATTTATTTATTTGTTATAGAATATATTTTGAACAGAAAAGAAGGATTTTGAAGATATAAAGTCAATATTTATGAGTGTTTTTAAATTCATATCAAAAGTTTTTATTTTCATAATTTTTGTTGCCAGTTAAGTGAGGAAAAAAACGGGTTAAATATTCCTATTTTTTTCGTATTTGGCAGACAAAATGAATTTTTAATGGATTTTTGTTATTTTCACTTTATTTGTTTTTTTTTATAGAACAAAATTATAATGAAAATAAAATATTAAATAAATAAACCGTTAAAAATGTTGCAAGAAGTAATTGTATTGCCAAAGGCGAATTTAAAGTAACGGTATTAAATGTATATTTTCCTTTTTGTAACGACTTCTTTAAGGGGTTTCAACCGATCGTACTTAAATTCTGAAATATGACTTATAAAATCATTTAACTTTTTTTGAGGAAATATCGTCTTTAAATTTTTTTTCACATAAACTTTTTTATAGCAATTTGGAGACCTGGAAGTTTTGTAGGAAAAATTTCTTAAAAATAATTTTTATTTTTTTTTAATTTTAAAAGTTTTTTTCAAATTTGTAAAAAATTAAACAAAAAAATCATGAAAAAATTAATATTTTTGAATAAAAAAGTAATTCTTCTAAAAAGATCAATAAATAATGTATTTTTTCTATGAAAAAATTCTAATTATTTGAAAAAGTGCAACTAACAGACTTGTAAAATATGGAAAATTTTAAAAAAGTGCAATTTACCAAATTTTATTTAGAGTGAAATTTAAAAAAAAAAAAAATTCTTCTAAAAGTGGAATTTTCAAAAAACTTTCTGCTACAAATACATTTTCAAAAATGCTGCTGAGTGAATTTCTCTACAAAAAAGGCATTTTCAAAATCAAATACAATTTTCGAAAATACTACAGAAAGTGCAATTAAAAAAAGGGGGAAATTTTTGAACAAAAAAATCTATAAAAAGTTGTAATTTTATTAAATTTTGTATAAAACGAAATTTTCGAACAATTTTGTATATAAAACACAATTTCGTATAAAAGAAGTGCAGTTTTCTAACAATTTCTATAAAAAGTGTAATTTTAAAAAATTTTCCAAAAAAGTAAGAAATTTTTTATAAAAAACTTTTCAAAAATTTCTACAAAAAATGCATTTTTTTAATTTACTACAGAAAGTGTATTTTTCTTTGAAAATTATATTTTATTAGTGAAAATTTGAAACATTTTCTATTAAGAAAATAAATATATTTTTAGAAAAGTACAATTTTCTAAATATTTCTAATCGGAAATAAAAAAAATCTTCAAAACATTAGAAAAAGTGCAATTTTCGAAAAAAAAAGTTATTAAAAAATTTTATCAAAATTAAAATTTAAAAAAGGTGAAATTTGAAAAAAGTGTAATTTTTGAAAAATTATCTATAAATTCGAAATTTTTTTTTTATATAAAAAAACGCTTTAGAAAACCATTTTATGCCAATGCCATTTTAAATAAAAAAATAATTTTTTGAAAATATGGTGCAGAAAGTGCAATTTTCCTTAAAAAAGATATTTTCTGAAAACTACAAATCTCTTAAAACTTCTAAACAAAATTTTAAAAAGATGTTATTTTTTCAACTTTTATAAAAAATGTCTTTATAGAAGTTATGAAAAGTGCAATAATTTTCAAAAAAAATGCATGAAAATAAAACAAAACATAAAAAGGATCAATTTTCGAGAATATTTCTATAAAATGCAATTTCTGAAAAAAAAAAAACAAAATCTAAAATTTTTCTATAAAAACTGGAATTTTTTAAAACCAACTTAAAAAATGCAATTTTCTAACATTTGCTTCAAAAAGTGCAATTTTTGAAATTTTTTTCTTTAAACAAAAACGTTCGACAAATTCCTAAAAAGTGCAGTTTGGAAAATTTTTCTAAAAAAAACTTGCAACTTTTTTACTATAATTATAACTTTCAAAAAATCAGTACAGTTTTTTGGAAAATAAAATCGAAAAAATAATTTTCTTAAAAAAAACATTTTCAAAAATTTTATATAAAAAGAATATTTATGAAAAACAGTGAAATTAAAAAAACAGAATGAAGTAACAAACTATTTTTCATTTTCCTCTTTTTTCTTGCATTCACTTGTTTCTATTTTGCAAATATTTTCAGTTTTGAGCCAAAAATTTATCATCTGATTGTGAATTAAAGTTTTTCTCACATAATTTAATGGATTTAAATTATTTTGAATCGCAGTCATATTTTCGTGATTATGAACTCATAACTTTTTAAATGAAATTTTATTTATTCAGATGCTGGATATTTATTCTTGATGTTGGCACATTAAACAAATCCAAAGTTTTTATTTTTTATTTCAAAATAATTTTCAAAAAAAAAACTTGTGATTTCTTTTAATAACTAAAGGTCAAAGTTTAATATTTGAATGAAAAAAAAGTTACTTAAAGTAATTAATTTCTAAATTCTGGAAGCAATAAAACTAAACTTTTTTCATTTTTCCTTAAACACCCTGTATATTTTTATATTATAAACAGATATAAAGCGACAAAATCACCTGAAGGTATTTTTGCATTTTATTAGTTTGTTGGAAAATTTAAATTTTGTTTGGAAAAATATCAGTTTTCACCACACGACATAACACCAGGAGAATAAGGAGAGAAGATAGAGAGAGAGAGAGGGAAGAGCGAATAGAGCTGACATAAAATCGCATCGCACATTGTCAAAGAGTAAATACCACAAACACATTTTTATACATTTACAGCACCGAGAGGCTAAAAGTATTAAAGTTATTGTTATTGTTGTTATAAAAACAACAACAACAGCAACAATGAAAAAATAACTGCCAGAATTTTGAAATAGAGAAATAAATACCCGGACTTATGTACGGAAATAAAAATAAAGCCAGAGATGACAGCGTTTCATAGCAACTTTAACTTTAATAACAAACCAGGGGGCTGCCATTAAATAGAGCCACCGGCAGGTTGTAAGTGTAGATGTCTGTATATTCGCATGTTTGTTTGTCAATCAGTCAATGTTAACGGAAGTTTCTGTAGACAAATCATCATGTAAAATTTAACTAAGAGTTGGATCACTTATTTAGTTCAGTTTTACATAAATAATGATTCCCATTGCTATGACAAGTGGGTGATGAGGTTATATTAAAATTGTCAGTCGGGGATATTATATATATATATATATATATATATATATATATATATATATATATATATATATATATATATATATATATATATATATATATATATATATATATATATATATATATATATATATATATATATATATATATATATATATATATATATATTTATAAAAAAAGTACAATTTTTGAAAATTTTCTATAAAAAGTGTAATTTTCGAAAATTTTCTATAAAAAAAATTGCAATTTTCTAAAATTTTCTATAAAAAAGGGCAATTTTCGAAAAAAAAAATATATAGAAAAGTGCATTTTTCGAAAATTTTCTATAAAAAGTGCACTTTTTGAAAATTTTCTATAAAAAAGTGCAATTTTTGAAAATTTTCTATAAAAAAGTGCAATTTTTGAAAATTTTCTATAAAAAAGGGCAATTTTCGAAAATTTTCTATAAAAAAGTGCAATTTTCGACAATTTTCTATAAAAAAGGGCAATTTTCGAAAATTTTCTATAAAAAAGTGCAATTTTCGAAAATTTTCTATAAAAAGTGCAATTTTCGAAAATTTTCTATAAAAAGTGCAATTTTCGAAAAAAGAAAATATAAAAAAGTGCAATTTTCAAAAAAAAAAAAAAAATATAAAAAGTGCAATTTTCAAAATTTTTCTATAAAAAAGTGCAATTTTCGAAATTTGCCATAAAAAGTGCAATTTTCTAAAATTTTCTTTAAAAAATGCAATTTTCGATAATGTTCTATAAGAAAGTGCAATTTTCGAAAATCTTCTATAAAAAGTGCAATTTTCGAAAATTTCCTATAATAAAGTGCAATATCTGAAATTTATTCTACAAAGAAAATTTTCAGAAATGTTGTCTTTCGATATTAGTTACAATAACCTTAATTTTATACATGAAGTGTCACACGAGGAGGGTGTTTATAATTTCACATTGTCGATTTTTTTTGATCTCACAGAAGTATTTTATTTGAAGTTTTTTCGTCACAGTTGATTTAAATTATTTTCATAAATTTATGTTATTTTCTTTATATTTGACTTTATTTATGGAAATAAAAATATTACGATTCCTCTTGCAATAAATCAGTTTATGAGCAAATTAGAAGAATTTTAAGTTCATTCTTGCCAACCAGTGTCACTGTCATTGTCACTGCCACTGTCACTGTCACTACTATGGATTTCTCATGAGCTTCATAAACGAAAAAAGAACACATGATTATTTAGAAGGAAAAACATAAAATTAATGCTTCATTTAGATTTAAGAAAACAAATCACTTTTTAATTCATAAATTTATGATGATTTTACGTGTAAATCGTCAGTCATAACAACAGCAACAACAAAAACAAAACCACATGTTTGCCAAAGAAAAAACAACAACAAGAGAAAAAGATGCCACAGAACCGCAATCACTCATCGCCAAGTAACATCACCCCTCCCTTTTCAAATTCTTTTAAAAACTGCTTGTGTATGCAGGGGGTCAAAATATGTGTATTTCCACAAGTTGTGCATATTCACACTGCAGCAACAACAACAACAATAACAACAACAATATATAAAAAATATGTTTAAACATTTTCCCAACATTTAGTTTTTCCTGTTTCGTTTCATTTAGTTTTCCGTATCATTTTCTTTACAACTAAGAAGACACCTCTTGGTTCTTGGATCTAATAGATTTATTATTTTAAGTGGCCTCTTAATGAAAACCATATTTTATATTATATTATTTGGGAGAAAACGCTTTATTAAAAATTCTGAAAAAAGGAAATAATTTTTATAAATTTCACGAAATTAATCAGTTTTATAATTTTGTGTTTTAAAATTTTCAATAAACAAATATTTTTCTTTTTAAAATTTTCTTTTTTAAATTTTCTTCAAAATTTCTTAAATTTGTTGTGATCAATTCTGAGGAAATTTTGTTTCAATAAACAATTATTTTATTTGTTTATTTTCCAAAAATGAAAAATGCGCTGAAAAGTAGAAATAATTATTTGAGGAAATTTTCTAAATAAAATTCAATTTAAATTATTTCAAGTGCGCACAGTGTGTCAAAAAAATGTATGGAAAATAACTAAATTTGAATAAAATAAATAAAATAATAATAATAATAATAATAATAATAATAATAATAAAAGTAAATATAAGGAAAAAGAGTGTAGAATTGAAGCAAAGTTGCCAACGAAACCTATATTCATCATAACGAAAATTTTCGTTTTTTTTTTTTTGGTAAATTCTTCAAATTGAAGAAAAATTGTCAATATGACTATTTGAATTCGTTAATTTGAACAAATATTATTCAATTTGAATAATAGATTATTCAAATTGACGAAACAGAAATTCTTTATATTGATGAATATTATTCACGTTTTAGTTAAATTGAGGAAATAATTACGTGAAATTTTTGTAATTAATTTATATATAAAATATTAAGGACCAAGGGAAGGAGAAATCATAATCAGATATAAAGCAAATAATGATTAAAGAACCCATACAAAGCAAATATTGATTATCGAATATCTATAGATTTACTACAGCGTGAATTTGGTTCCAATTACATTTTTAATACACGTCGATTTGTGATTTGTGAAATATTTTTCGAAATCTAGAAATGTAGGTAGACCTTTTCTAATAAATATCTGTTAACAAAACATATTCTTCGTTAAGTATTTTTAACGAAATTTTATATTTTACAAAAAATTTATTTGATTAAGTTTTTTAATATATTTGAAGAAAATTCTTCAATTTGAAGAATAATTACGTTAATTTGAATTAAAATCTATTAATATTAACTAGCACATTTCGTTCAGTGTATATTAAAAAGAAATTAAGGACTTATATTAATTGATTTCAAATCGATTATATCTGAAACTATAAGCGATACATATGTAAGCGCATTTTTATAAAGATTTGCATAAACTGTCTAAATAAAAATTTCTTTGGTCTCAATAAAGATATAAATTTTTGACGAATTTCCAAAACAATCAACATACCAGAGGTAGCCTATTAAGAAAGGTCACCAACTGATCACATATCTTGTATTCCTCCAAATCAACTCCAAAATACTTCAGCTCTAATCATATGAAATTTCATTTAGATATCTACGAGGGTTCTAAAGTTATAAAATGATTTCTAAAAAAAATCGATTTGGTGACACTGTGCAATATCGGTCTGTCTGATAATCTACGTAAACGTTGAGAGCATTCTACATGTACAAGGCTCGTTCTATAATATATCAGGTCGGCATCATGGTGATTGGAAATATATGCCGGTCTCAACCGATTCACTTTACAATCCGTCTACTCAAAATATCTTTAACTGTTAATTAAAAAATTGAAAGAGATCCAACCATAAATATCGGTCTATAACTTATAATAATTCAAAATTTTGCCGTGGGCGTGGCAACAAAAGATGATTGGACGGACATAGCTTAATCGTCTCAAATTTTTAAGTGATGCATGAATATAAATACTTAATTGGGTTCTCATTCTCTACCTGTGGTGGTGAAGGTATATTTATACATTTGTAATTTGTGGGTCTCGTATGGGAACTATGAGAATTATGGGAAATTGTTGCCCAACATTTAGGAAAATAACAAGAATTATCTGTAGTAAATTTCATTTGATTTGGACTTTTATGAGCTTTAAAAGTCCTAATCAAGGCTAACATCTGCACGTAATCACTGTCCCTGCATTGTCCTTGGACCAAAATAAGGAAATGTGAGAAATTTCATCAATATGCCTTTAAAATAGTGACCTCTATTTTATTTTCAAAGTTTATAAGGACGACAAATCCACTCAAAAAGTAATTCTAAATAGTGGGTGGCAGCACTATTATTGTGTCCGCTACAGATATAAATACAAGCACATAATACCCCACCAATCTACGGTCATGTGGGATATAATCAGCAACAAATAAATTTTGCCTTGTATTAAATGTAATTTTAACATCTTTTCAATGTTATTTCAACAGAAAAAGAATTTTATTTTAAAATTAAGCATTGTTATTTTAACATTGAAACAAAGTTAAATTTAATTTATTTTATTTGATATCAAATTATATTTTTCCAGTATGAAAGTAATTAAACTTTTAATACCAAAAATAGTTTAACATTATAATTCTACATTTTAAGCCCATTTTCCCTTAAAAGGTTAAAATCTGATGACATTTATTTAACCTTTGACCTTAATAAATAACTAACATTTACTTTCTAATATATTTTTATTATTCCATTTAAAATATTTTCCTCTTTTCATATAATCGACAAAATGTGCTACAAATTTGTAATAAAATTTTCCTTATTTTCCTTATTTTCCTAAAAGTTTAAGTTTCCTTTCGAACAATTAACTCAATAAGAAAAATCAAAATTCTCTTTACTTATTTTTCCCATTTTGAGAGCAAACGATTGTTAGTTTCTCTTCTTTTTAGTTTATAACGATTTTATGCTGTTTAAAAGTTTGTTAACCGAAAAATAAGGGAAAATTCGTTAAAAGCATAAATTTTGCACTTTGACCCTTTTAACGTCCTTAAATTAAATTTATTAGAAAAATATATTCCAAACACCCATACAACAACACACATATGTGATCCCAAACACAAGTGTAAGAAATTGATGTAAAAAGGTGAAAAAGTACTTTTCTTTAAAGGTACTTTTTTCTTACAACAGTCTCATCTATATTGTATCTAAATACTTTTCCATTTCAAAGTCACTTCGTAATAGAAAAATTTTATTTAACAAAAAAAAATATTATTTTTTATATTTCGCTAAAGTGGAACAAAACCATTATGAGCGAAATATTAAACAACTTAATACGAAATGGCAAGAAATTGGATACAAAAACAATAGAAGGAGCAGAGAAAAATAAGAAGAACAAGCATTAGGAACAAATGTTACCAACCACACATGTGAGCCATAAATGGAAATAAAGCAACAGAACCAATTTAAAAACGAGTAAGAAACTTATAGTTGGTAATGATGGACTGGATAATACTTTACACCACTTTGCCGTTACTAGATAACAGCTACGAGAAGTTGATGCACAACCCTCGTTTAATATGATTTTCTGATTTTTCCTTAAATATTCAGTCATTATTGTGATATATGTAAGGTGTTTGTATGGGTCCTATAAAAAATAATAGACCAATTTTCGTATAATTTTACAATATTATGCGATGTATTTCTGATAAAATTTTTTAAAATCATAAAATATTAAGAGCTCATTCTGGGGGAAACCTTTGTATGGATACTTGGTGAAATAATGGACCCATCATCACTAATTTCAATAGGCATTATCCTTTGGTGATATGTCATTTTTCATCATTAAGAGATCTTTACATGGAAAACCAGTCAGCAAGATGGACGGACATCTTTCGATCGACACAAAAAGTGATTCAGAGGCGTACGGTATATAAAAACCCACAAACATATAAATTTATAGTTTTTTTAAGAACGACTAGGTAATACCCTACACCATAACATTGTGAAACCACCCTAAATTTATTTGATTTGCTGAGATGCTGAGATTTACATTAATGCGAGACTGAAGAATTTTAATTTAATTATTTTTGATTAGACCCTCGTGAATATCTAAGTACTGATCCCTCAAATATATAACTTAAATTGAAGAAATATTATGTGGGATTTATTTGCCTTAAATTTTTATTCGAAAGTGAATTCTGTATGGAAACTATGAGAAATTGTAGACTGATTTTAGGCCACAACATGTCCAAATATATACAAACTGTGTAAATCGATTTAGGGGTTGAGTCGATCGATAGCACAATCGTTTCCATCCCTTTTAAATGTAATTGAGCAAACGCGTAATTCCTTAAAGTATTCTCCTTTTGACCTAACAAAATATGGTTTCCGTCTATATATCGGTTCACGATCTTAAAAAATTCCTATGCTGAGATAAAAGGATGCTAAAAAATGTTTCACCATATTCAAATCCAAAAATCGTGCAAAAGTTTCAGCAAATCGCTAGAGGAACTTCCAAATTTGACTCGTCGTCTAACACAATGACTGAACATTCCAAAAACACCACTGATTTGAATTTTTTTTATAAATATTTGATACTCTGACATCATCAGATAGTTATTACTGTAATTTGGTGTTTATTCCAGATATCGGACAATAACTGTTTTATTTTTCTTTAGTTTTATTATATTAATTTTGAAGCAAAAGAGACAAGGAATACCAAATATGTATATGTTATTTCCGGAACCGGGAGAATATCGGATTCATTTATATACAAACTTAAACTTTGTGGTACACATGGAACGATCAAATCTAATTGACCAGTTCAACTGGTAGAAGGTGCAAATATTAAAACGATCTTAAATAAATATATGAAAGACTATAAACGGATATGTTGCACCTTTAAATTCTTCGTATTGGTGAGCGCCACAAATAAGCAGCAACAAAAAAAAAAAAAAAAAAAAAAAAAATAACAACAACAAACACAACATCAGAATCCTTAAAAATAATGAAGGTAAAATGTGTTTTTGCTCACAATCAAAAACTCACTTAATATGAAGCACGAGCTTTAAAATCATGTTGGAGTCCCTGCTTTTAACTTCATCCTAAAGACGGTAATTTAGAAAATTGTTGTTATTAAAGACAACAACAAAAAAATCAACGAAAAACAATGATTTTGATAGCGAATGTTCGTTAGATGTTGTTGGAGGAACACAAACACTTAAGAACGTTTTTTTTATTGGCTCCTTTTTTTTGTTTATTCGGATGACTGCTATGACTTGTTCTGCCATGTTAAAACATGCCACAGCAGTTTAGATAAAAATAAAAAAAAATAATAAAAAAAACAAACTAAACTGAAATTTAAGATAAAAAATCTTTATAAAAGAAGTTAACATTTACGAGGTTTGTTTTGGAGGAAATTTTCAAGTAACAACAAAAATTGTTAATTCGTAAATTTTAAGGTTTAAGCCAAAGCAAACAACCCTCGTATTATGAACACATGCTGACTGGCCATAAAGCATTAAGTCATAAATATGAATTGTAAAACAAAACAACATTCAGACTCAAAAAGGGCTCAATTTATTATGCCCGAATGGTTGAAAATATTTCAGGGATAAAAAATAAAGAATTTCCAAGTTTTTTTTCTTCATCTCAGCATCAAAGGAATTGATGGTTTTGGTTTTCTGGATTTAGGAAGAAAAACAAAAGAGAATAAAAAACATTGTCGGCAGTTTAATACGGAAAATGAACTGAAATAATAAGATGTCAGAACAAAATTAAATAAACAAAAAAGAAGCTTTAATCGAACTGGTGATATATCAGCATTTATAGGCAAATATATTATACTATAGTCGAACTATGGACTATACTATAGTCGAAACTATGGACTATACTATAGTCGAAACTATGGACTATACTATAGTCGAAACTATGGACTATACTATAGTCGAAACTATGGACTATACTATAGTCGAAACTATGGACTATACTATAGTCGAAACTATGGACTATACTATAGTCGAAACTATGGACTATACTATAGTCGAAACTATGGACTATACTATAGTCGAAACTATGGACTATACTATAGTCGAAACTATGGACTATACTATAGTCGAAACTATGGACTATACTATAGTCGAAACTATGGACTATACTATAGTCGAAACTATGGACTATACTATAGTCGAAACTATGGACTATACTATAGTCGAAACTATGGACTATACTATAGTCGAAACTATGGACTATACTATAGTCGAAACTATGGACTATACTATAGTCGAAACTATGGACTATACTATAGTCGAAACTATGGACTATACTATAGTCGAAACTATGGACTATACTATAGTCGAAACTATGGACTATACTATAGTCGAAACTATGGACTATACTATAGTCGAAACTATGGACTATACTATAGTCGAAACTATGGACTATACTATAGTCGAAACTATGGACTATACTATAGTCGAAACTATGGACTATACTATAGTCGAAACTATGGACTATACTATAGTCGAAACTATGGACTATACTATAGTCGAAACTATGGACTATACTATAGTCGAAACTATGGACTATACTATAGTCGAAACTATGGACTATACTATAGTCGAAACTATGGACTATACTATAGTCGAAACTATGGACTATACTATAGTCGAAACTATGGACTATACTATAGTCGAAACTATGGACTATACTATAGTCGAAACTATGGACTATACTATAGTCGAAACTATGGACTATACTATAGTCGAAACTATGGACTATACTATAGTCGAAACTATGGACTATACTATAGTCGAAACTATGGACTATACTATAGTCGAAACTATGGACTATACTATAGTCGAAACTATGGACTACACTATAGTCGAAACTATGGACTATACTATAGTCCAAACTATGGACTAAACTATAGTCGAAACTATGGACTATGCTATAGTCCAAACTATGGACTATACTATAGTCCAAACTATGGACTAAACTATAGTCCAAATTATAACTTCTTGCTTGTACTACAGAATAGACAGTAAATGTTATCACAAAAACCAAAATTTAATTCTGAAGTTGTCATTTCAATTCTTCGAGTTCACTTTGATTTAATTTGTGTAAAGCAATTAAGCGATAAAATTCCGCTTTTTCTTCTTCTTATTTTCACATTCACGTTGTTTTTTGTCTAATGCATTTAAGCGATTAAAGTCTTTTGCTATTTTTCACATAGAAATTTCACTTGAAAAGCAGGATGTACAAGTATTTTTGTAGATGATGATTCTATTATTGTTGTTGTAACGAAATACCGCCAGAAAGAAGAAAAAGAATGAAGAACCCGGTTTAATGGGAAGAAAAGTATGTTGATTTTTTTTTTTGTAAAAATAATGATTACAAGAGCATCAGTATCTGGATCTGTAGCTGTAACTGGGGGAATGAATAAATAAGTGAATGAACGTGGAATAAATTCAGAATTCAAACATCATAAAGTGAGTGAGTGGAGTCACAGTTATCTTTAATTACAACAGAACTAAGCTACACTGGGAGACACATACACACAAACATACATACATCTATACTCTCGTATTTTAATAATGAAAAGAAAAAACTGTAAAAAGAACTCCGTAATAAAAGAAGAATTCAACTTTTAAAATTTAAAAAAGAAAATAAAACAAAAAAGAGACGCGACAATTCAATGATGACGACAATTGTGACAAAGAAATAAAAAGAAATACAACACAGACACACACTACACCACATTCATTTTCTCACATGCACCCGTGACAAACACAACAAAACAATAAGGAGAGCTGAGGACTGTGGAAAGAGAGTATGAGAGTACGGGGAAATTTGACTCAAGTGCAAGTTTAGACGAACATCAACAGACAGCAACAAGAACACAGTGACAGACGGTTAGACAGACATTATTATACGCAGACCAACTGGCAACATAACACATTATAGAATAGCACAACTTGCAACATGCATGTGGCAACAACAACAAATAGCTTTACAATTTTCCACCCAAAGAAAAAAAGTAACCAAAATGGAAAAACAAAAATCTGTCACATTTTGTAGAATTTTCTAGTTGCAAAATGCACACGACACTTTAGTCGCATCTCCTTATTCACTTGTAGGAAGAATAGTTTTTAATACCCTACATGAAGTATGAAATAGAATCATATATCATCTGTTACGGGTCACAATTTTGATTAATGGATTGTTATTTCAAGTAGCCCGTATCCAAAGTCCTTAGGAAAACTTCTAGTTATCGGTCGAAACATATGAAAATTATAAAACTATATAAAATTAAAATGGTCGGTGCTTTATTAATTGTTCCACCGATTTGAAACCTATTGAAGAATCAATGATAATTAGCGATTTTTCCATATTCTGTTATAGTTCTCATACAATAGTTCAGTTTGAAAAGTTCGGCTCATAATTTACCATATACCGCATACAAGACCCACTGCGACTCTTAACTATTCTCAACCTATAATTTCTCGTAGTAGTTTCACAAAGATCTTACAATAGTGTAGAATTTTAAAATTGGGCCACGACCGATCCAGTACTTTGGTACTGATACCAAAAAAAAGTCCATTGGAAAGTCATAAAATATCAGTCATTCAAAAACGATTCTAAAGCATAATAGAGGTACGATATAAGATCCATACCCAACAAGCAGATATTAATTTGGATTTACTAACAAAATGAAAATCGATCCCCCCTTTTCGATGTATATATATTTTTCCGTTCTTCCTGCAATATGCATATATGCTTTATTAAGGCTCTAAGATTATTGATCTGAGTATATATATTCTAGCGTTTAATATCTATAGTTTCCATCGCCATCTATATGTGCTGTTGTGGTGGGAAACTTTGCTGATTTTTTTAAATTATTTTATTCTCCCAACACTTTGACTCTCCTCCCATCAGAGGGGTTTATTTGATATATGTATTCTAATAATATACATTTTTTTAAAGTCCTACAAAAATACACATTTTATTACCTCGATAACGCAATGCAACAGTTTTAGAAAATTAAGGACTTAAATAGAATAATTCAGACAAAATTCATGTTTATATCATGTCGAAAATAATGGACCTGCTTTTGTGGCGTTTTCAAATTCGAATTATTTCTGATATGTTAGTGGCATATGACAAACGAAATTTTTCTGCCTTACAATTAGGTCCTTAAAAAAAGTTATCGTCCATAACTCCGAAACTAATAGTCCAAAGGCGATTTTATCATTAAATGAAAAATGCTCAAAAATATTTATGACCCATTGGAAAAGAAATAAAATCGGTCAAAATCTCAAAAACTTGATTTTGATTGTAGCTTTTGTATTGCCTATAACTCAGGAACTAACAACCCGATTACTTTCTTCTACTCAGTTCATATATCTGATATGATATTTGAAATCTGAAACTATGAAAAATTAAAATTTTGAGGTACCTTCAGTATTTTGTTATAAAGGCCGGGAGCATTTCCTTTCGTTTGATGTACAAATCATATATGTTAGTTAAGACTCCATTAACTTGATCGATACATGGACGAATGGAAATAGCTCAACCAATTTCTCTCTTCATACTGATCCAGAAATATGTTAATACTTTTGAAAGTCTTATTGAAAATTGTGGAATTTGCATCGACAAATTTGTATTTATCCTTCTGACCTTGTGAAGGTGAAGTGTATAAAAGATTAAAGATTTTAATTTAATACCAATTACTGCCGACTTGAGTCTATCTCTCTTTATAGCGTTATGATATATGAAATTATTTTAATTAAGACGAAAACGACTTTATTTGAATTCTTTTCTTTACGGTCTCTGTTGCATTTCTTCACATTTTTTAGAAAATTCACTTTATTTATCCTTTTTTTTTGTAATCAACATCAAGTGGTTCAGAGTTTGTGCGTCTGAATTGTTCTCAAATGTGCGTCTCCGGAATGTCAAGGATTTTTTACTCATTGAACTTTTTTTTCATATATTGTTGTATATGTTGTTGTTGTTGTTATTGTCATTAGACGTGAAAAAGGTTTAAATATAAAAATAAAAAATGACATGAAACCATGAAATTTAAAAAATAAATTTTATTTACGATTGAATTCAAAGGAGAGCAAAAAATGAGAGCGAGAGAGAGAGGAAGAGAGAAAGAGAAATAACTTTGATAACTGTCAGATTAAGTTCTTAAAGTTTCGAAAAACTTATCTTGATTGCTTTTTATAACTGATACTTAAATTTTTGGCAATTTAAGTATGGAATTTCATTTAACGCTCTTTTATAAAAAAGACTGTTAAAAGACGACGAAATTATCATACCACAGTTTATGCTGCTGATGTTAGAAACATAGCATCATGGAATATAGATTGCTCATCCCTAAATCTTTATCATAAAGTAAAATAGATATAAAAGGACAGGAGTTTCGTACTTTTTTTTTTGAAATGGTACAATACTATAATTTGGTACTTTTTTGTTACTCAAGTTTAGATTTAAACCAGTAAATTAGAAATAAAAATTAGAAACTTAACCAAAAATTAAAAATGTAAATTTGGTACTTTTTGGATATTCGTACTTTTAAGGGGAAAAAAAACGAATCCACAATTGGTACTTTTCTAAAACATTGTTTTTTCATGTTTATTAACAAAATAATTTAAAAAATATGTGATGGAATCCCAAAGTGATTTTAATGTTTTTTTTGAAAAACATAAAAAGATGAAAAAAGTACCATAAAGGGGAAAAAATAATATTCTTATTTTTAAACGTATTAAACCAAATTTAACATATTTATTTTATTTGGTACTTTTAATTACATTAAATGTACTAAGAGTGTATATTTGGTATCTGTCTCAACGGAACATAAAAAGACCCAAATTTGAGAAAAAACATGGTACTTTTCTTAAGTGTCATGTTAGTAACACAGAAGTTTTTTTATTACTTTGTAATAATGAATTTAAATACATAAAATTAATAATAATCAGTTCTCAATGAGTGGAAATCAACATGAGGGAATTTTATGGTACTTTTTTTTTTAATTTTCAGAGGGACTTTTTTGTATTTTGTATTGGGTATATATGACCCCAAAATGGGTGAAAATGATCTGAGAGTAATATATATGCACTTTTGAAACTTCGTGAATAATAAAAATAAATGCGGGGATTTTTTAAACCTTTTGAAAATATCTTTGGTACTTTTTGATTATTTGTTCTCATTAATTTAAAAGTTAAAAAAAAGAAATTTTAATGTATTTAATTTCTTATTAATAAACCAAATAATTGCATAAATGGTACTTTTTTAGATTTTCTTTGGTACATTTTAAAATCGATGTCGTAATTTACTACGAAAAGTGAAATTAAGAACATTACGCCCAAATGGATTAAAACAAGTTGACCCCGTTATATGGTACTGTTTGTATCCTCCATAATAGTTCATATAAAAATATGGAATTAATTTACGTGGTACGAAAAAATAAAAACCATTACTTTTTTATATATATATTTTTTTAATATTTATGGTACTTTTTAAAATTTTGAAAGCGAAATCAACAAAATTGATTTTATGGTCGTTTTTTTTAATTTCTTTGTAATTTCACATAAATACATGATTTGTACCTTTTAAATTTTCGGTTGTACTTTTTGGAGCAATTCATAATAAAGGGTTTTTGTGGTACTTTTTTTGATTTTCTAAAAGTATTTTTAATTTCTAACGGTACTTTTTAAAATTTTGTTTAATACTTTTTGAATTTCTTGTGATAATTAACTCATGAAAACCAAGAAGAGAATAAAATAATTTGCGAGTATTATGAATAATAAATTTAGGTTACCTTGATGGTACCAACAAGGGATAAAGGGTATTTTTGGTAATTTTTAAAAATTGCTATAATTTTTTTGAATACTTTCTATAATTAATTAATTAAATATTATTTAAAAATGAAATTTAGACTCGTAGAGAATGAAAATCAACATGGCGGACTTTGTGGTACTTTTTGTCTATGATACTTTTTGATTTTTTTAAACCAGAAATTTATATGAATATAAAGATAATGATGTTTATAATAAATCGCAAAAATTAGAACATAAACGAAACAAAAAGTTTCAAAATTAATGTGAAGGGATTTTATGGTACTTTTGACAATGGTACTTTTCAAAATCATGTGCTGCATTTAAGCAAAAATTAATAAATTAAGAACAAAAAAAAATATTATGTTAATATTAAAACGTAATATTTGAAAATTAAATGATCCAAAAGCGGAATTATTTAGTGTAACTAACTAACTAAATTTTTAGATTCAAGATGTGTCTTAGAGAAGATAAATTGATAGAAAGTAATTTTTAATATTTTATCAAAACGTACGATATTTTTAAATTTAGGGTCCCATATTTAAAAAATTAATGTTAGAACTGATTGTGGTACCTTTAAGTTCTTCTAAAAGTTCCATTTGAATTTTTTAAAAAATCCCAAAATGGAAGAAAAACAATCTTAAGTTTAACTTTAAAATAAATTTTTATTAATTTCTTCCAATGTAGACTTTTTTTGAAACTTGTCTATCAAATCCGAATTCCTATGAATGCTGACGATTAGTGCGCCTTTTCTCCTTCTGAATCCTCTTTGAGAAGGAGACATAATAGTTAATTTAACAATTTAATAAGATTTAAAATAATTTATATGATAAATTTGATCTGGGAATTGTATGTTTATGACAGTTTAAAATAAACACCAAAATATTATAACAATTTCACACACACACACATACACATACATCCATACATAACATGACATTTATATAAGGAAACCTGAAAACAACAAAAAGAATTTGAAATTCTTAATAAAATAAAAAAAAAAACATGAATTAGATGCTGAAATAGCAACTGCAACTAATGGAACTCAAATGTAAATACAAGATAAACAGCAACATCACTATCACCAACAACAGCAACAACAACAACACCAAAAGCAACACTAAACCCAAAAACCCAACAAAAACAATATTTTTTATTCCACCTTGATTTTGGCAAAAGTTTCTCTCAAACTCCGTCTCCATTAATGTAAAACAACAACAAAAGTATCTGTTTAAAATATATTTCATTTACATACACATAAATTTCTATACAGTGGAACCTGGTTAAACTCTAGAAAAATATATATTACAAATTACAATACAGAATATCAATATTCGACTGTATTATTATGTTATTTTCAACATAACCTGCAAAACATTAATCTCAACAGGAATATGAACTAAAACAACAACAACAAAAATACATTAAGAACAACTGTTGATGAGGATAATGATGTTGCTGATAGTTGTTTCATGTTTGAGATTGTTATCATGTAGTTAGTCCCTCCGTCTGTCTGTCTGTCTGTCTGTCTATTTGTCTGTTTGTTCGGTCCCTCAGTCGGTCTGGTGGGGGTTGGTAGATGTACACATTTTCATGTTCTCAATCACAATATGTCTTTATTTAAATAATAAGTTCGTAAAAGTTTTATTCTTTATACAATTTTGTTTTTATTCGTCGTACTTTTATTTAGTATAAAAGATTAATTAGAGCATAAGTTAGTTTTGAGATTTACGCATAAACTAGACAAATATATATATTTTTTGTGTTTTACAGAAGACAACAGGGAAGCAGTGGCGAAAAGGAGTGAAGAGATAGTTTTGAACATAAATACTGAACTTAATTTTCAGTTTTAGCAAAATATTGAATTTAACGTAGTCTGAAGCGTAGTAATATTGCGTAGCATTGAAATTCGCCTATGACGTAGTCTATAATGTTTTCTGTAGCGCTATATTGACATTAGTTTTTGACGTAGTGGCGAAAGGAGTGAAGAGATAATTTTGAGCATAAATACTGAACTTAATTTTCACTTTTAGCAAAATCTTGAATTTAATGTAGTCTGAAGCGTAGTAATATAGCGTAGCATTGAAATTCTCCTTTGACGTAGTCTATAGTCTATGTTTTCTGTAGCGGTATATTGACATTAGTTTTTGACGTAGTGGCGAAAAGGAGTGAAGAGATAGTTTTGAGCATAAATACTGAACTTAATTTTCACTTTTAGCAAAATCTTGAATTTAACGTAGTCTGAAGCGTAGTAATATAGCGTAGCATTGAAATTCTCCTATGACGTAGTCTATAATGTTATCTGTAGCGCTATATTGACATTAGTTTTTGACGTAGTCAATAGTGTAGTCTATAATCTTGTCCTAAGTCTAATTAATCATTTAGTCTAAAGCGTTGCCAGCTGTTTGGACTAATACAGATTTTACATTTTATAACATTGTCTATAGTTAAGCATATTAATTATATACTTTATATACAGTTTAGTTCATGTTACAGTTTTTAGCGTAGTATATAACGTACTTAGTCTAAACAAATTTATATTTTTATCTGAAGTCTTGCTTATAACGTAGCCTACAGTTTAATCTATAACGTAATATTTGTTATAGTCTATAATAAAGTCTATCCTATAGTTTGATTTATGTCATAATCTAGTTTGTAGTCAATAGCGTAATCTTCAATCTTGTTTAAGTCAATTTAATAACATAGTTAAAAATCTATGTTATGTTATATTCTTGGTATCCAGCCAATTACGTAGTCTTAATTTTAACATATTTTAACATAGTATATGATACTTTATATACAGTTAAGTTTACACCATAAACCTTAGCGTAGTTGCGTAGTAAAGTTTATGAAGTAATTTGTAGTTTAGTTTGAAATCTTGTCTATAACATTGAATAAAGTTTAACCTATAACGTTATTTTATAGTTAGTATTGCCTAATATACAATCTAATCTACTATAGTTCAGCCTACGATATATTCTATGCTCCAATTTATGACGTAGACTTTAGTTCAGCAAGTTACATAGTCTATAGTTTCATCTATAGTGCAAGATGGGCTATTTTTAAGTCCACTCTTTTTTCTATAATTTAATCTATAGTCTAGATTTAAACAAACTTTCAAGTCTTTAATGTAGTCTTCATTCTAGCAATAAGTCTGTCTTTTTAAATCTATAAAGCAAAACATAATTCAGTTCATACTGTAACCTATAGTCAATACTAAACAATAGCATAGTTTAGTATTGTATAGAATGTAATTTGTAATGTAGTTTAGTTTGCAAAATATTTTGCAAACTAAACTACATCCACTCTGTAATTAGCCTACAGCGTAGTCTTTAAAGCTTGGATTATAGTCTTATCCATTATTTACCAAATAGTCTTTCTAGTTTTCTATTTTATTTATTTTTCTATCAAAAATTCGTATAATTTTATCTAATCCAAAAGGATCTTGGACTTAATTCCTTTAAGGCTGCTTATTACTATATTTAAATATAGACAACAACAACAACAACAATTATTAATTGTAGTTTTATTGTGAGCGTGTATGTAAGTGTGTTTATGTGTGTAAGTGTATTTTGTTCCGTTCTAAAACATTAAATACAATTTAAATGTGTGTGTGTGTTTACTTGCATCAGTACTTAAATCTCTATATTTGTATATCTGAATATCTGGGAAATTAATAATAATGTTTACACATACATTTTGATTTACAAACGCACGCACACATGCACACACACACACACACACATATATACAATAACAGTAATAGAAATATAAATCAACAAAGCATTTTACAGTAAACATGTATTTAAGTGTTTCACTGTGTGTGTGTGTGTATTTATGTTCAAGTAGTGCTGCAGGATATAATGAGAAATTTGTGGTTTTATATATTCATTCGTGCTCTCTTTCTATCTGTCATCATGACAGTTGTTATAGAAGACATTTAAAATCTTTTACTTTAACTAACACACACATACACTCATACAAACACACACAATTATATGCTGAGTGAGTAGGAAAATGTAACAAATTTTATGCAATTAAATTTATCTGACAACAATAAATTTCATCATGTTTTAGAATTATTTTTATTGTCACAAAATCTGCTCCATGTAATTTTCATTATTTTATTCATATTTTTTTGCCTGAAAATTTTCATTTAATAATTTTTTTAAAATAAATTTTAAATATATAAAAAGTGTAAAATCTTGTAATATTTTCAATTTCATCTTTTAAACCAAAATTCCTGCTTCCTTATTGAGTAGAGTATTTGAAAATAAAATACAAATATTATATTTTATAAAGTAATTGGTTCAAACTATCAAACATGTTGTATTATATTTACCATAAAACACTGAACGAACAAATATTTTCTACTCTTCATTCAATAGCATACATTTGGGAAATTCATCATTATCATCAACAACAGCATACTTTAGAGGGCTCATATGAATAATGTGGCACGTGATGGAAGTAAATGTAAAATTAATTAACAATAAGAAGAAGAAAATAATAATTAAATAAAAACTTAACAATTAACTTGATGAGTTTCCAAGAATCATATAGAAGAAAACTTTTAACAGTTAAGTAAAAAAAAAAATTGATTGGGGTTAATAATAAAGTTTAATACATACTTTTAGGCAAAGAGGAAAATTTATGAAAATTAGGATAATTATATTGGACTACAAGATATCTAATATATCATCCTTCTTAATCTAAAGTAAGTCTATTATTTGTGTTTGATTGTTTGGGACTTATAGACAACAAAACTACTGGACCGAATTTGTTGAAATTTAATTCACTACTAATTTGTTTCTAGTTCAATTCTAGCTGAGTTCTTGTTTAGTTTTAGTTCAGTTCTCGTTCAGTTCTAGTTCAGTTTAAGTTCTATTTCATTTCCAGTCCAGTTCTCGTTCAATTCTAGTTTAGTTCAAGTTCAATATAAATGGAAATCAGTGGATAATTTCCGCAGAGGTCACATTTTATAGAGATGTAGAGTAAGAATTAAAAAAAAAGGTTTCAAAAACTTTATTTCACTTTAAAATATTGCGAAATGCTTCACTGTTTGTTGTAGTCTAAAATGTATAAAACCTGAAATATTTTTTGTTTCTTTTTTGCATTTTAAAGTTCCTGTCTAATGTGCAGACAGATACCGAAAGCTTTTTAGTTAAACAATGAAAGATGAACATCATGAATTTTAATTTTGCGTGTCAAATCCTTTCAATGTTTCCATTTTTTTCTAATTTGCCATTTTTAAGTAAGACTTTTTGGAACCCCGAACCAAGAAAAAAAAAAAAAAAAACAAAAACAAAAATGCGAAACATAATAAAAACTTAAACAAATGTATTTTATAAACCCCACAATCTTTCTTTTAGCAAAAAAAACTGAAACCCAAAACACAACCACTTCCACCACTGACAGCAACAAAAAAGTTCGCATCAATTTTTCTAAGCGAACAAAAACAAAAACATGTTGCTTCATTCCTCATCAAACACATAAAAATTAAGGTTTTTTTTCTTGTTAAAGATACGAAAATTTATAAGTCTCTTGTGTGTTTAAGCACAAAAACAATGAAGGATAATGATACAAACATATACGCACTCACACACTCACACACAATCACTTACACAAATTTAGTTATTTAAATATTAAAGAAAGAAAAATGGAAGAAAGAGAAAAAATGTTATGCTTTTCAGAAGACTCATTGAAGCGATATTTCGGAGATGAAATACATAAAAACAAGTTCAGACAGTTTGAAGGAGAAACAGGCAGACAGACAGACAAAGACAAAGATATTTTACTCCTCGTCGTCATTAACAACAACAACAAACCGAATATAAAGAAACGCGTTTCTTGGGGTTTTTAAAGAAAAAATTCCTTTTGGGAGTCATAAGAAAATTCTTTTATTTTTTATATTTTAATCCTTGAAGATCAACAAAATTGTTTTAATTTTTTTTCTTTGCAGTTGATAAGGAGTCGAGTCGCTGTCTAAACATTAAAAAAAAAACAACAAAACTGTCGCCTTCAAAAAAAATTTTCTTTCCTGGAAGCATGTATGCGTGTATGTGTGTTTGTGTTTATGTGTTGGTATATGAATTATTTGAAAACAATTTCGTTTTAATTTTTTTATTATTAAACTTTTTGTAAAGTTTCTTTTTATCTAAAACTTTTGTTATTTTGTTGTTTTAACATGAGACGATATTTTCTTTTAATTTTTTGTTAAATTTCATAAAAAAATCATTTTACAATTTTTGTCACAAAATATTATTTATGTTTGAAGAAAAATGTCATTTAAATTAATGTCCTTAAATTTGTGTTGGTTAAAAAGCTTTAAAGCATAAAATTTATGTTTAAAAATTTTTAATATTTTTTAAAGTAAAAAAAGATAAAAATTTCAAGGATTTTTAAAGAATTTCAAACTTTACCTTTTTAAAAAGCTTTTCTGTTTGCAAATATTACATAAAAGCTTTTAATTTTATACTCATATACAAAGCTTTTCAAAATTATTTTTGTTAGAAAATATAAATTCAAACCTTAAAGTTTTGTTAAAATTTTTATTTAAAGCTCTTAAGCTTTGGACAGATTTCGATTAAAAAGCTTTTTTTTATAAGAGTTTTTATGATTTGTAGAGGAATTTACAAATAATATAAACACTTTGTTATTATAATGTAACTTTTTTTGAAAAAGCTTTTAATGGAAAGGAATATTATTATATGTAAGGAACTTTGAAAAAAAAAACTTTAACAAAGCTTTTTAAAAGCATTTAAAAAATTCTGAGATTTTTGCTAAAAGCTGTTAAAAAGCTTTGTTAATAGCTTTAATAGCTTAACATACGTTCTTCATTAAAGCTTTCATAAGAGTTTTATATTTTTTATTAAAATTTAAGCCAAACAAATGAATCTTAATTTGAACAAAATCAGTGACTAGAAAAGAAATGCAAACTAAAATCATTAAATATTTTCAACAAATCCTTATTTGGTCCTACAAAAAAGCTTTCAAATCCTTAAAACTGTCCGAAACTGTTTCAAAACAGCTTTTTAACAGGACCTTTTTGTTATCAGGTAAATAGAAAGCTTTCAGAGAAGTTTTTTTATAAGTAATCAGATTATTAATTTCAGAGAATAAAAAACATATTTGATAATTTAAATCATATAAAAAAGCTTCTTTGTGAAGCTTTTTTCTTCACAGCTTTTGAAATACAAAACTGTTTTAAAAGACTTTTTATGCTTTTTTACTTTGGACACTAAATGTTCAATTGCAAAATTTTATATTTCCAGTTTTCAGTAGATTTTTTAAATTCTTTAAAAAAAATTCTCCCGAAATTATAGCTTTTGAGAAATTATTTACATAAAACGATTTCACTTTAATTTCCAATTAGTTTAAAACTTTGATTGGCTCCAGGGATTGAATATAATTCCTTATAAAGCTTATTTATATAATAAGCAAACTTCAACACAAAGCAGACTTTCCAAAAAGCTTCTTTCGCCATTTTCATTTACAATGACAATAGAACAGAGGTGCCCACCAAATCACCAAAGTTTTGTCTTTGCGAGAGTGAAGTACGCTCGATCTACTTAAATTCATCAGAGAGCAGCAGTCGTTAGTAGTGTACGTGATAATAGTGTACGTGAAAGTTTCAGGTCTGGAAATCTTTATTTTGGACATCTCTGCAATAGAAACATTAAGGGAAAAGAAGATTTCAAGGTTCTTTCTTTTTGCTGCTGAATTAAAACTCCATTTTATGTTAAAAAAATTAAAAATTAAGAAAATAAAATAAACTTTATTTGTAAACTTAAAAATCCACTTGATTCTATTCTCCTAAGACAACTCCTTCTTAAACTTTTCATCCTTGTTGTTGTTGTTGTGTTGGAGTGAAGAAAGAAAACGTGATGTTGTCAGGATTTTTTGCATAAAAATTTTGTTTTATGATTCCTTTTCTTTTTACTCGGTGGCACTTCTTTTCTTAGTGCTGAAACAAAATTTTTGCATAAAATATGAACAGAAAAAAATATCATTTCTAATACCCTACACCATTGTAGGTGTTTGGGGTATTATGCGTTTGCGCTGATGTTTGTAACATACAAGAAGAATGGTGTTACCCCACCTTTAAGTAAATAAAATTCTTACTTGTGTTTTTTTCATTTGTATTTTTGAGATTTTTCATCTTATTTTGTTACGCCTAAGGATTCACAAATACTTATAAACATTGAGAAGAAGAAGAAAAAGAAAATATCAGAATCCTTAAGTTTATTCGTATTATTTTGCTTATTTTTTTGGTTGAGAGAGTGAGTGAATGTGTGTGTGTGTCTAAGAATAATGCAAGTTATTTTAAATTTTCCTCACACACTCATACACTTAAACACTCTTATACATATTCAAGATTTGCAAGATTTAATTCCACTTTAAAGATTTAAGGAAAAATTGAAAATGATTTCAATTTTTTTTATCTTAAAATCGCATAAAGTAAAAATAAAGTTTTCTTTTTTTTAATTTTGTGCAAAAAAAAACAACAACAAATATGAGATTTTACAAAAATTTTACGTTGATTTAACAATTTATACAATGAAAACCACATTAAATGCATGAAATAAAATAAATATTTATTTTTATCAGAACTTCATCAAAGAAACCTCAAAACTTAAATTCAACCAAGAGAACAGAATGTGTGTGTGTGTGTGCGGTGGTATTGAATTATAACCAAACGGATAAAGTTAATATGAATACAAGTTAAGGGTTGCCAGATTTATGATATGTGTTATTACATTTCAATGGATATAAGGAGTTAGATCGAAAAACTCTTAACATACATATAAGTTTATAAAGCGAAACGTTGAAATTTACAGTTTCATTTTTTTATTACAATTGGCAAAAATTATATTTTTATGGTTTTCACCACTACTATTCGGAAACCCCTTCTAATAACGTTTTTATGGTGCTTTCTGCCACTTTGCTCGAACAGCTAATTTCAATCCGTTCAAAACTACTGCAATTTTGATCACCTTTTTGCGCTCCTCAACTCTTTTTTTTCAAGAGCTCCCAACCACATTAATGTCCTTGTTCCACTCAAGAGCTTGTTTTACCATAGTGACAGGATGACAAATTAGGTCAATAATAAGTGCGCACATTATAAAGTTTTATGAAAGGAAGCAGCATTCCTGGATCTATTTCGGTATTTGTAACATTGTTTGTCATACCAAGAACTTTTTGGTAATTTTGAAGGCTTTAAGGTCTTTAACTTGTCTTCGTCAACATAAAATTTTTGAACTGGAAGTTTCGAAAAATCCTCCAGAACCTACGTTTCGTCATCCATTATCCAACAAGAATATTTTTAGTAAAAATAACTTTAATCCGTTCCCTTTTTTTGACTTCCAAAATGTTAACAGTGTTTCTGTTAAGAACTTTCCTACCGGGTGTGTTGGTAGCTCTTTTGAAAATGCTTTCGATTTTTTGGCTTTAGAAACATCATGTAGACCATTACTTCTACCTGAATCTACGACTTTTTGTGGAATAATGAAAATCTTTGATGCTTCTCTCTCAAAATAAAATATTGCTAACAGAGTCCACATTTGCCCTTCACTGTATTAAAACCATAGACTGTAACTACAATGACGACATTTAATATAGTTAAATTTTAAAAATATTTCTTTTAAGGCTCCCTAAAATGTTTCTTACGTTACAATCAACTTAAAGCTCCACATTCCCCCAGCTTCTTCCTCCCTTCTTTTCCTAGAGGAATGTGAACAAGTTTAAGGTATTTCAATCTTTTGTTAAATGATTTATTTTATTCAACTGGCGGATAAATATCGAACAGCAACAACAACAACAACAAAATTAAAAATAAAACAAATTCAGCACAATTTCTGACGTTCTGCCTCTTTTTGCAGAATAAAAACTATGCCAAACGATTTTGAAGTCTTTACTCTCCTTTTTGGCTTGTTGTTCTTAATTTTGTCTTTTTTTCCCCGGATTTTAGTTCTTTGTTAAGCAGGAAGTTGCAAAAGGGAGGGATTGAAGTAAGAAAATCAATCTCAATCAGCCAATAACCAGAATACAAAAAGCAAAAACAACAACAAAAAGTCCCTAAACGAAATGGCCTAAAGCAACAATAAGCGAAGTATGAATATGAACAGAAGAGAACAGAACAGAAAGAAATCTGGAACAATGTTTTAATATTGACTTAAATAGATGCAAGAAAAGTGTTTGTATTGTGTGAATGTATGTACGTATGTATGTGTGTGTGTGTGTGTGTGTTTGAATATATGTAAATGTGTGAATATAATTGATGATGGTGTTCTGAAAGACAAAAAGAAAAATCTGTTTTTAAAATTGTAGGGAAAATGTTTGTGTTGTTGCCACTCAGGGACAGAGCAAAATTGAGACGAGATACAAGAAAAGTGAATTAATAAATATTGAATGAGGGTATTTTGGAATTTAGAGCAATTTTAAGAGAAATTAATTTGAATTTAATTTGGGGGGACCAAAAAAAAGACAAACACACATACACTCTTTGTTAAATAAAATATCTGTTCAATATTGACTACTGGACCGACTTTCAATTTTCACAGAGTGATCCCAATATATACGAAGGTATTATAGGTAGAATAATGAGGAGAAGTACCCTTCACAATAGGAGAATATTTATATCTTAAGAACTACAAAAGTAAAAGTTTTAAAATTTAATCCAATCACTTCCCTAAGGACAAAATGTAGGATCAGGGAGTGTCCCTTTATAAGCAATATTAATTAGTGAATATCTAAATAACTATGTGCGGTTAGGATCAGGGGATCAGATAGTCCTATCGGCAGAACTGTTACAGCTAAAGTAGGAAATTTAGTCCGAATCACTTTGTAAAAGAAAAACTGTAGTGAAAAAATATAGGACCGAGGGGCCCCCAATCAACCTCAATATTATTTGATGAATATTTAAAAAACTTTTACCATTCATTAGTATTAAAATTTAAATATCTGAAAGCTATTTCAATTTGGCCAAATCTCCATTGTATGCCAATTTATTATAAAAAACGTCGTTATTTATGAAACTTTTTTTCTGGATCTAAGACGCACCAGGGTAACAGATAGAAAGTATATAAAACTGATTAGATTTTTTTTACTATCACTACTGGTGAAGGGAGGCTTATTATCATTTCGTTTGTAATTCCAAAAAGGTATCCTCCCACCCATAAAGATCCTATAAATTACATATTTTAAATCAAATCAAAATCGGAGACGATCTTTGTTGGTACGGTCACATCCACTGTAATTGAAAGAGCCTAAATGACATACGACCTGAGAAGAGAAAATTCAATGGAAAAAAAATTATGGTCAAAAATTGGACTGAGAAATAAATTTTTCTTTTCAGAGAAAAACGAAGATATTGATCAGAACTTGGGTTTTGAAAATTGCAGATAATAATTCAATTTTAAGTTATTTGAGATAAAGTTCCTCTTAGAACAGTTTAAAGCCATCGAAAGGATTGTGGATCATACAGAATCAATGTTATTAAATATTTATAAAACTTAACATCGAGACCCTAATAATTTTTGTCTTTTATGATTTTTATATAACACTGCTACTGGAAAACTTAGTTCGGAGATGATAAAGAGGAAAATTGTGGGACGGGGAGGTATCTGTCAATTTTACACTCCATTAAAAAAAGAAACATTTTGATCGGGAGAAGTACATAATGTCAGGTGGTCTTGGGACCGTCTTATCATAAGCTCTTTGTAATTATTTTTTTAAATTGAATTTTGTTATTATTTTTTTAAACTAACGAGAGATAACCTCTAAAGCCGCTTTGGAGATTCGTTTGGACCTTCGGACCCTATAAGAAGTGGTCAACTAATAAACACGCCAAGAATGATCATAATGGGAGCACTATGTGTTCTTATAATGACCGTGTGATTATTTCGAGGATTTTTAATATATAATTTTTATACCAGTTGTCTATCCGTCTGTCCGTCTTTCTATCTGTCGGTCTGTCTGTTATTGACACGCTACATTCCCCACATATAATTGACAGGGTTAATGAAATCTGGCCTGAGTATTTTTTAGACCTGAGAAGCCTTTCTATTTAAATCAGATATCTGTGAAAAGCTCTTAATTGTAGCGAAAAACTTGGTAAAATTTTTTATTTATGCAAATTC